>WURS02048553.1:0-25931 GCA_011762765.2 Rhinocypha anisoptera | reverse complement strand
CACCGAAACATGTCGAAATAAAGAAGAAGTTTTTTTTAAAGTGGAAATTGCAAATTTTGTAACTTATTTCTTAGATTGTTTCACAATAGTTCAGGAGTACATGCAGCACAAAGGAAGTGAATTATCATTTTGTTTTTTTTTTATTTATAGGTGGAAGGGTAAATGAGACATACTTCAGGAATGAAACTGAGAGCATAAATGGAGCCTGTGTTGTATTGCGTAAAAAATCATCCTATAAATGGTATGCAAGGTCATGTATCTTGAAAAATAGATATGTATGCCAATTAGGTGAGTATTAAATGGCATATATTCATTTACAATTTTTAAAACCTTCCTTTCTTCTGGAGCTATGGTTTGGTGTGTGCTTTGGCCTCCTGTACAATCTTTATCATCCAGCCTTCTACTTTCATCCTCCTGAGATTTCCATGCACGCCTATTAACCATTCCAGTCTGGGTCTGGTGCAAATAAAGGCAACCTGGATCTACCAGGTTGCATTTATTTTCATATATAACATCCTTTTGGCGCTCATTCTATCAACATATCATAACTGATGTAGTGTCTGAGACTTGATAAATTTTACTATACATGTATTCTCTTATTAATAGTTTAATTCATTATTATAATGGATTCTGAACTACCCATTTTCAAAGACAGTTACTTATATATCCCTATGCATTTCCCTTTCAAATGTTCTCCATTTAGTCACTTCTTTTGATGTTAAGGTCCATGTTTTAGCACCATATGTCACCACTGCTGGCGATAACAATGTTTTATATATTTAGAATTGCTTTATATTAACATACCTTTTTAAGTAGATGTAATGGTATGCTCTGTTTCCTGTCAGGATTTGCTCCATTACACATCTGGTATTTTTATTCTTAGTCAAGTAGGTTTCTAAAAATTAAATGCACTTTGAAATGTTCTATCTCTTGCAATCAGATCGTCCAATTTTCTCCTTGACTCTGACACATGCATAAACACATAGTATGTACTTGGTTTTTACATCATTTACTAACAGCCTTATCTTTTCAGCTTCTGATTCCATTTTGAAATATATCTCTATTCATTTCCTCTATGTTAGTCTTAGTTTCACTGTCTATATATTATCTACTAATTGCCTTATATATAGTGCAATCACCCTTTGAAAGTAATTTTGGCATCTTATTCTTTGCTTTACATAACAAACACTTAAATTTGAGAAATAAATAAAACAATTTTCTACTATAAAAACACATTGTATACCTAGGTTTAGATGGAGTATGTTGTAATAATAATATTATTTATTAGTTGTTAGGTATCCAAGATACAAAGGACTTCGTCATTTTGATTGATACACCATACATCTACACACACAAATACATGAGCATTGTCAATTCCAAATGCATCAGAAGAAAAGGCCACTGGTGGTAAAAGTAAAATATTCGTTCACTGTGTACATAATTTTTTATATGTAATAGCCACAAATGGATCTCAGATTTAAATTTAGAATAACTAGCACTTCTTGATAACATCGGTAGGTAATTAAATAATTTGATACCCATGTTTGACAGTGATTGTTTTGATTTTGTCAGTCTGCAGTTGGTTCACAGGAAGGAGATATTTATTCCTAGTATTATGTTCATGGGTTTGACTATTTAAGGTGAATGGTGTTAGGTTATCTTTTACTGTAAGTAGTATAAGAGTAACCTGTAAACATACATAATATTTGGTCTAATGAACAATGATCTGCAGTGTTCCAGGAATGATGAGTGACTTATTACTCTAATAGCCTTTTCTTGTCAGGTGAAGACTAATTTTACATCAGGGGTATGACCCCGCAGTTCAATGCCATAATCAATATGGCTATTAAAATGAGCATAGTATAATGCTTTTAAGTGTTCATTTGGTATTAATGAATAAGGTTCAAAGGGGAGCAAATATGTATACAGACATCTGAACAGGGGGAGAGGATGGAAAGGAGATTGAACAAAAAGGTTAGGGAGGGATTGGTGACTAGAGGGGATATAGTGTGGTATTGGTTAGGAAGGAGGTAAATCGATGCTAGGGATTAGTCAATGGCATCGAAATAAAGAAAGGGGGAGAAATGTTTGTTGAAACCATTTAATACTTAGTGGCTCCCCATGGCACAGTGCCTTTGAGCATCGTCAGCATATGATGGGGAGGTTAATGTTGCTAGACAGGAAGTGAGAGGCAGTTGGACAATTTCTAAAATTTTTAAAAATCCAATGCATAAGCATGTCAATTTTACAATGGAACTGGGAGTGGATGGCCTATTAAATTTCCTCAATCTCAGGATAGACTTAAAAAAATATAAACATTTCTTCTCAGTCTTCAAGAAGCCCACGTACACTGACCAGGAGATTCTTTTGAACTCATATCTACCAATTGCTGACAAATCATCTTCGTTCCACTCCATTATCCATATAATAACCCGTCTCCGTGCAAGCTAAATCACTGATGGAACCAGGTGAGGTGAGCCTTCTTCGGCTACATCTTTTAAATGCCTCTCTTAAATGACCATAGCCCTAATAAATGACAATGCAAGTATATGGCTCATATTCATTTATTACAATGGTTACACAAAGTAGGTATTCTGCCACTTATATGACAGATAATTTTTTGTTAAGTTTGGAAAATACAAAGTAGCAAAGAGGAAAGAGGTAGGGAAATGTTTTTCAAAAACTAGTGGGACCTTAATTTCATATAAATCTTTTGAATGCAAATGTGCAGGCCAGCTCTCCAAAGAAAATGACAATAACATAATAGGAATTCTAAAATACACACAATGACATTCACATTCAAAGAAAAAACGTTACTTTGAAACATCAGAGATTAAAATGTTCACCTAAAATATATAAATACTCTGTTGGAAATGTCTTTGAAACCATAAAAAACATATTATCTACAATACGAATAAAAAGTTTCACTGAGCTTTCCAATCTTACCTTACACAATTTTGTTATGAAATGAAATATCTCTTTTTTTCAAAGTAACACAAGCAAGGAAAGAAGTTGGTAGACGTATATAATTACATTGTAGAAGAAGTCATGAAATATGAGCATCTTGATTGTTACAAATATGCAAAAATTGTCAAAATGGTTTAGAGGTGTGCCTCAAAGGCTTGCCTTGACCAGGCTTAGGTTAATTTACATTCCATTGTCAAAAAGAAAATTTGACCTCAAAATAAAAAATATATGGCTGCAAAGAAAATATTGTTTATGTGATACTCCACAAAGAGTCATCAGACTTAGTAACTGTTTGTAGTTACCAAACATGAGTTAATGTAACTGGTTAGACTTCCCATTCTTATAGCCAATATTAATCGGTGAAGATAGATTCTGAGTGACCTTCAACATCCCTATAACAGTGTCTAAGCTGGCTTATAAATTTAAAGATCCCACTGATATGACAAGGATTAGTGGTATTTATGAAATCACCTGTGAATGTGAAGCGAGAAATGCTGGGCAGATGGGAATGAACTTTTCGACTCATATCAAAGAGCATGTCAAATGCACCCCTGCAAAGAACAACAAGTCTATTATTGCAAAATATACGATAAAAACACATGATACCTCCAACTTAGCTTTCATGGTACATACTGCATATAGAAAATAAAGGTAAGAAATTGGATGCACTAGAACAATCACAAATCACCCAGTGGATGAAGAAGAGGACACCACTCCATAAGGATATACATTTTCATTCTTGTTTCTTCCCTCCTACCCATCAGCCACTCCTAATTAATCCCTTTCCTCCTCCAACTGTCATTACCATCAAATATTAAGCTTCCAAATCCCCCTTCCCATGATTTCTAACCTCCCCATCTTCCCCCAGTGATTGAGTGTCCATCATTTTGTATGTTTTAAGTTGCTGTGCTATCAGGAGCCACACAGTGCTGCAGTTTCAACATACACTTTGCCCCCCTTAATTTAGTTGTATGCCCTTAAGCATCAATTTCCTGCTTTCCTGATTTATTCCACTACTTCATCCCCAGCCACCAATCACCTCACCTTCTATTCAATCTCTATTTCCTCCCCACCACCCTGTTCACTTATTTATATATGAGATGGCACTTGGCTCCAATCTGAAGCTGTTGATGAAGTAGTTTCTCGAAACCTAGGCTCACAATCTTTTTTTTAGTGGGAAATTGTTTTAATTATTTATTCAAATGTTACAATTCCATCAAATTATGCCTAAATATTAATTTTTATTCTTAAATTTGAGACTCTTCCTGCTGCCATCTTCATCCAATTGCTGGAAAGATTTTCTCAATGCAGGCTAATAAAAGTTGCTTTCCTTACTGTGAAGATTCGTTACTTGAAATTTAATTTACAAGGTGGTGTGAGAGAGACACTGTAAATTTTTTGGTAGCTCTAAGGGGAAATTCATTCCTGGCTCCTATTCAACAATGTTTCAGTGACTAAGTTCACCATTAGCCAGTTTCTTCCTGACTTCAGATAACACGGAGAAGAGAAAGGTCCACTCTCTTGAGATGGAAAAAAGCTTATGATACTAATTTCCTAGCATTCAAGGTGCACAATTGCCCTGGCAAATAACAGACTTCGGCCATTTCTGAGTATCAAACCAGTTAAATTATTGATTTCTATTAGGGTGGATTAAACTATAACCCAAATAAAACCAAAATTATAACTTAAAGAGATTTAAATTAAATCACAGGAAAACTAGCAATTTAAGTCATCAACTTAAAAGAAAATAAAAATTAGTATGTTGAGTTAAAATTTGACCAGAAACTTAAATTTTTCAATTTAACTTTTACTTATTAATGTGCCACTCCCCAAGTATGATTCTGACCTAACATCATATGCACTTCTAATTTTTCCATATGTACCTAATTTACATAGAATAGAGCTATAGAAAGAATGAATGCATTGCTAACATCAAAGTGTTCTACATTCCATTATTTCGGCACAGCTATTGCCAACAACAATCTGCCTCAGTGACTTCCTTTTCAGCACTGGAGTGAACATTTTATTCATAGCTTAGATTCTTCTCTTCCTTAAAGTCTTGGGCAACTAACTTAACTTTATTTTTCTTAACTTTGTTTTAAGCATCTTACCTCCGTTTAAAGAACCAATCACTCAACTAACTAAGTGCCATATATTGCTAATTTTAGTTACAGTGAACTTTACTAGTATATCTATTAAGAGTCAGTAAACAGTAGAAATCATCTTTTTATTTCAACTTCAGGTTACATTGGATGTGGCTACCCCAATAAAAAGGAATTTACATTGATGCGTGTCACCAATGGATCTAAGTTTCCTCTTGAGGTACACTATACATGTCCTGAAGGGTTTAAGTTAGTTGGAAATGAAACAAGATCATGCACTATTTCAGGAAGATGGACAGAAGCAGCCCCATCCTGTAAAAAAATTGGAACCACCAGTGAGTCTAATTTAAGTAACAGTAACATCTATAAACTACCAATTTAAAATTATTTTTAAATAATTGTAGATTTAAATTTTGTGGTTATTGTTACTTGAGTGGGTAATGTTATTTTTATGTTTAAGTAAAAACATGGACTAGCAATAGTAAGATGTGAAATGTGTTTGAAATATTATAACTTTGGTAATATCAACATTTGACTATAGTGCAGTTAAGAAGTAAATGAAGCTGTAGAATTGTTTACATCTTTTTGTTTTCCTTAGGGAATGTGCCCAAAATTGGTGCTATCCCAAAAATTACAGGAATAGTTTTACTTGTAATGTGAAATGTTTATAGTATTATAAACATGGGGTACCCTAGAGTAACTGGAATCGGACTACCAAGCACAGTCTGTTTTTAATACAGGCATCTTATGCTAGGCACAGTATTTTGAACCTTCCTATAGCTTATAATATAATCAGTTACATGGGGAGAGATTGTTCTAATTGTTTGTGAATTTTTTAGTGAGAGCATTGTTATGCACATGGCATTTTTTTTACCCAAAGTAAAAAAAAATAAGTTTTTTTTACTCATTTTTCCACTGACAACTCTCATGAGCGGTGTGCAGCAGTAAAATTTTGTTTCCTGCTCAGGAGCAAATTTGCACAAACTATTTTCATGTTGAAAACTGCCAACAGATAGAATGCAATAGGAAAACCCAACTAGAGGAGAGATTTTTTTGCATAAAAAGAGGGGGAATGTCAATCGACGATTTTCCTTGCACTGTGGGTTCTCTTAGGTTCACCTTTATATTTCCATCCCCATGTCTACAAATGAAGCAATTTGAGCAAACATGAGAATACTTATCAAAGGACACCTGGTGAAGAAATCAAAACATATGAGTAACTTTTTATATCAAGCATTAGAGAAAATCATCCTATATGAATGGTGCAGACCCTCACAGTATAACTGACAAACCACTATGCTCATTGGTTTCAATCATATTTCTTACAACTCTAAATGTACTTAACCCCCCAGGCACGGCCTTTTAAATTTCATTTAAATCCATGAGGATGGAGAAGAATCGATTTTAAATGAGTTACTATGTACCTTTCATAAATCAATATTAAAATTTAATTTTTTAAACTTTAATTTTTAATCTTATTATATTTTTTAATTAATTAATTAATTTTATATTTCCATCCCATGTCTACAAAACGAAGTGATTTGAGCAAACATGAGCGTACCTATCAAAGGACACATGGTGAAGAAATCAAAGCATATGAGTAGCTTTTTACACCAAATATTAGATCTTGAGTCATGATTATCCTGACTAATTTACTGCCTTTTAATGGAAATGTACAGTATTTTAAAGCCTTACCCATAAATAATAGTATGCAAAAAATAACTTAATGAAAGATTGATCGTATGAATGATCAGTTTGAATATTTACAAAAATTACTAGAAAACTTGAAAATCATCCTATATGAATGATGCAGACCGTCACAGTGTAACTGACAAACCACTATGCTCAGAGGTTTGAATCATATTTCTTACATCTCTTAAATTTACTTAAAATGAAATGCATTAAGCACTGTAATGACTTAATTTTCAGGCATAAATGATACAGTAACAACAGCATCGTCAACTGCTGACATGATTGGTAAGTAACATTAAGGTTTCACTAAGCTAGGAGAGAGATGATATTTTTGCGGTGCATTTTCATTATTACATGCAAAATACTTATTCCTTAACAGGCATAGAAAAAGGAGATTGTAAAGAGCACATGTTGTTTCAAATTACCTCAGAATTCTCATAATATTTATCTATTCTACCTACATGGATATTTGTTTTTCTTCATTATACAGATATTTATATACTGGTTATAACTATTTTTCATAAGAGAATTGCATGAATAAAATCAGTTATCTACCTGAAGATTGGTTTGTAGTGTCTGATCAGGTAGTAGAGCCTACAAAAATTCATTCATCAGGGTAGGAGGTTCCTACATTGCACAAGTCCGGTATGCTCATGGGCTGATGGCAAGGTCTATTGTTATGTACGTAGTACTTATTCTGATGGTATAATTGATGCAGAGAATGAGTGCTGAGGCAAGGGTAACACAGGTTAACATTGTAGTCATAGTTACAAAGGAAGAAAGCATGCCATATCAACATTTATTTATGTAGTCCATATGAAGGCTTCCACCTAAAGATGAATTTAAAGGACTTCCTCATAGTAAGCCACATGTCCAGTTTTTATAATAATAATATATTTATTCACCTTCAGTGCTACAAGGTATGACAGGGATTTTGTACAGTAAAAAATACAAAAATATCATTGATAAAAGGATTCTTTAATATAAGGAAGTCAGTTAATACATAATTAAATAGAAATAGGCCATAAAGAAAAAAAATAGAAATAAAAAACCCAGCCTGCGTACACTTGCTAATCAGCAGATCAATGCTTGACTGTCTGCAGTAAATTCTTTAAGGTCATATTATACCTTTTTTTGCAAAGTTTTTTAAATCTGAGATTACACCTGATAATGTCCAAGTTCTTAAATTTGTCAGGTAGTTTATTGTAAAATTTAATGCCCACATAGAGTGGACTTTTTGTATAGGATGATGTGTTATGTGGGATTAACTTAAGTACCTTTGCCTGCCTGGTGTGATGAGCATGGGTTCCAATATAGGGACTGTAATATTGAAAGTTTTCCTTAACAAACATTAAGATGTTCGTAATATATATGCAAGGTAAAGTTAGTATTTTGTCTTTTATGTAGTAAGGTCTACAAGAGTCATATGGTTTCAGATTATTAATTATCCTCACTGCTCTCTTTTGCAATCTGAAAATTCTGTTTATAAGACTACTAGAAGCTTGGCCCCAGAAAATAATGCCATAGTTGATTCCACTGTAGAATAGACTGTAGTAGAGTGTTAGTGCTGCATCTTTGGAGCAGTTTTGATGGATGATTCTCAGGGCAAAAACTGTCTTGCTTTGTTTTCTGCTCAAAGTATCTATGTGGGAGCTCCACTTCAAATTGTAATTTCACATTAGGCCTAGGAAATGTAAGTTCTCAGGAAATTCATATGGTAGAGAGTTCTTTAGGGTTGAGATATTATCATGATACTTGGCTGAGTTTGATGGTTCACAGTAAAGGAATGACAGTTTCACTGGTTTTGGGACGACAGTTTCACTTGCTTTGTAGTGGTGTCTTCACCAACCTGAAGATGCAGACTGCAACACCAGCAAAACTGTCACAAAATGGACACACATGGTATACTATCAGGAAGACATTCTAACAAAAAATTTATGTATGACTGAATGTACCAAACTTAAAATGAATGTTTGATGAATGAGATATTGAACGTTCTCTTTTTCTCTGCAAACAAAATTTCACTTGGACTGAAAAAATGAAAGCCTAAAATCAGCGAGTCATTCAGTTAAGACCGGAGATAATAGTCTACAGAGACAACATGACTATCAACCCTTGAATACTGTCGCTTGGGTGTCCCACACCCGGTGTGTTTTAGAAATGCAATATTTTTCATCTCGTCCACATTGTTATATCGAACTCTATAGTAGCTGAGTTTTTAAGTATTTAGAGTATATTGAATGTAACTTTAACTTGATTTAATTTTTTTTATGGTGGAAAAAAAAACATATTTTGGAGCTCTGGGTGTCGGACACCCATTGACAGTACTGACGTGACAAAGTTAGTCTTTCCATTAGACTCCCTTCTCAGACTTCCTTCAGAGAGATATAAATATGTCACCCCATATAATTACAGTAGTCTAGAGATAAGGAGACTCTCGTAACCTATTCACTTCGACATTTTAACAAATTATCCGCTAAATTTGAGATTTTCCATATGTCAATGTGTAGATAATCCAGTAAGAAAATAAGTAAACATAGTTGAGATCGTTAGCAGATACTTCCAAGGAAATAGGCCCTTGTTCAGAGTAATATGATATAGATAAAATGTATTCATTATCATTTTTACCACCACCATTTCTCTCCCTCATTGATTTTCAGAAAATCTTCTCAGTTTTTGAGTTGCATCCAGGCTAGCATGTTCTCCTTTTGATGTCTCTTTCTGTGTGTTTCTGTGACAAACTTGAAGGTTTCCTTGGAAAATCTAATTTGAGACAGTACATTCCAAGCAAGCCTAATAAATATGGAATCAAAATCTTTGCACTGGCAGATTCGTGAACATTCTACACTGTAAAAATGGAGGTGTAGTGTGGAAAACAACCTCAGGGGCCTTTTGAAATAGAGTTCAAACCATCTGCTGTTGTGAAGCTGTTATCCAACTTATTTCTAGATTCTGGGCGTAATATTACAATGGATAACTGGTACACAAAAAAAAACAAATTCCACCATCTTTTCAAATGCAAAGGGGAGAAATATAAAATCAAATTTATTGGGTTTTCAAAAGAAAGTTACAATTATTTCCCATTGCAAAAAAAATGTGTTCTGCTGCTCACCACACTTCTTCATGATGAAAATATATCAAATGATAAAATGTTGTCAGAAATAATTTCCTTTTATAACTCCACCAAAGGTGCAGTAGATACCACCGACCAATTATGTGCAAACTGCAAGGTAGCAAGAAACTGGAACACCATGCTTTGGCCTCTTGTGTTTTTTTATTCATTTATGAATGTTGTGGGCATAAATGCACGAATTGTTTTGCTTTACACTTAAAATCAACTGAAGAAATTAAAATCTAAGACGCTATTTTTGAAAGACATAGTCATTGCTCTCATGCAACCACAATTAATCTTAGAGCAAAACTGCCCTTTCATCCAATCTTTCATCTGCATGCTGTAAATGCACGACATCAAATGTTGAGGAAAGAAGACTAAGTAATAGGGTTTTTCAATTGCCTAAGAAAAGAAAAATGTCAGTAAAATAATTTCGATGCAAAATATGTAACAGTAAGGATCAGAAAACTAAGTCTAGGTATTCATTCTGTGATATAATATGTGTCAGGAACATTCAAATATTTATTGTGATAATTGCCAGAACAAACACTCTGCCAGAATGGAGTTTGCAGAACTTCGGACCATTGATGTGGATGTATCTCATATTTTGTACATAAATAAATAAATTATCTGAAAAAATTTATGTCTATTGAATAAACATTAGATATTAGGTAGAATGTAGTTAAAAATATAAGTTACAACCATCAAATATATATTTAAAATATTAATTGAAAATATTTTTAGCTAGTCAATTAAATAAATGCTAGTATTCATGATCATAACACTTGTGGCAAAAATAATATCCATCATAAACAACTCACCTATACTCTTTGTCTGGATGGGCCACATCACTCAGCTTCTGTTATTTTAAACATGATTCCATTAAATATCAGGGCCAATCAATCAGTACCTTCATTTAGAAGGAGGTTAAAATCATTCTTGGAAAATAAAATATACTATACTGTTCATGAATTCCTGGAGGATACATTGTAGTATGTATGTGTTGTATCTGCAATATAAGTATGTGTTACATCTGTAATTTATATGTTTCTATGCATGTATTATGACAATGTCTACGGCTTGTTTATGACCCTATGGATTTGAAATAAATAGGCAAACAGGACCTAAATACCACATTCTTTAAGGGTTTCATTAGAAACATTCACATCCTTAGTGTTACCTTGTCTTAGTTGTCAATTACATCTTACTTCACGAAGTAGTGATAAAGGAAAGAGAATAAAATATTGAAATTAAATATAAATATGCAAATGGTACCAATAACATATGAGAAAGAAAAATCATTCCAGAAATATCATTAATTCTAGCTTTAACATTATTAACAACAGTGTATTCATTCTTCCTTGATTGCCTCGTCCAATTATCCTGATCTTAAAAGTAATGTATTGGCTTCAACCAACAATCTACTCATTATATACTTTAACTTTTAATATTATCTATGAATATTTTTAATTTATTTTATATGTGTTAATATGTATTTAAAACTTGTCAACATCATGTAACAGGAAGAAAATTTATTTCTTTTCTTTAGCTACATCAGTGATTGGAGTATGCACAACTGCAATACTTATCATAATTTTTGTATCAATAATAATGATATGTAAGCGGAGAAATAGAAATCAGCAGATTTACAAAAAGGAGATACTGGAAGATAAACAGAGTGGTAACTTAAGAGAGACATTGCCGAATATACAGATGACAACAAACAGTGACCCCAGCAAACAAATAACAAGAAAACCTACATCAAAGAGTGAAATGAAGAGTTATGAAATCATGTCTCAAAATATCACAGGAGTACATACTCCCTCTGACATAAGAGAGGATCCAAGGTCACATCAGGACATGGAGATGGTGGAGTCTGATATTTATTAATCAATAGATTTTAGAAATGAAATGGTTGGAAATGATATATATGGCACTTTTTAAATAATAATTCATGTTTTCATACATATGGATTTGGAATTTCAAGATTTAAAAAAAAAATTCTAATGTTAATATCCAAATCTATTTCTAAACACATTAATTTTCATAATTTCTATACTTTATTTTTTTGCTAAAGTATATTTTTATACAATTTAATTCCTGGTTAATACTAATACTCAATAATAAATTGCTTTTCGGAATAATGAAGTACATATATTCTTTGCACTATTGTCAATTATAATGTGATTGTATTTGCAAAAAATTATGTGCTAAAACTACAAAACTGTTTAAAAAGGTTATGACCTCCTGGAGTCCCCAACTTAATGGAATGGCTCTGCTGTTTTTCTTTATAAGGAGAATTTATATTATGTGCAAAGTTGATAGTCTCAAGTCTACATGGATTTGGACTTGAGACAGAACATGATATCATGCTTCTAACAACCATATTTATTATTTTGTTCACTAACATTATTAGTGTCAGTATTTTTGACAATTATGGACAGATTATTCACAACCTAATATATTTTATCTGTCTGTACCCTACTTTTGTTCCTGAATTTTCCTCCCTGTTCCAACTTAGCTCAGTTATTTCTTCCAAAGACTGGATAAGCAGCATTGGAGAGAGAAACTGCAGTTAAATCGTTGCAAATTTCACTCTCAATCTCTCATTCCTCTAAAGTCTTTCCATCATTTCCCTCTCAGTGCTCTTTGACGTTTTCAGATAAATAAAAGAAAATACGAAACTATAGTAACACATAAAAATACAAAGACAAAATGTGTTGTGGAATGTGGAAACCCTCTACATACTGAAGATTTAAAAATAATCTTTTTATAATTATTGGGCACCAGCCTCTTTTATTCTGCCTGTAGAAATGACATTCTCAGCATGGCTAAATATTCACCCATTAATACAGAAAAATCCTGTACTAATGTGCCCCACATATTAGTGATTTTGGATATACTACTGGTATCCCCATGTCCCTCATAATGATTAAATTGAATATTTTCTTTGTTAGTACTAGGTAACTTTGTAAAGAATTTTACCTCGATATGCCTGATGCATCACAATTGGTGCTAGTTCAAGCGATCACATCAACTCATTTAAGTCATAAAGCATCAATTTGCTGGTCAGGTTAGCCATGCTAGGGGTAACGAGCTCACTGGCTAACCCAAAGGTTGTGTCCCATCCTGAACATAGGTGTTGTATTTGTCCAAGTTGATTTTTTTATGATTTGAAGAGGCGCAAAATGACCATAGCCATTGAAGGACCATAAAAAATTAAAATATTCTAACATCAATTTCTTTTCTATTATGCACATATAATTGCTTATAAAATTTAGTTTTACAGGCTTTTTATAGTTTCTGATGCAGTTTCCCACTAATAATGCAGGTATAAACTCTGTCCCCCTAGGCCCACATTATAATGGGATTTTACTGTATAATCCGTTGAGATAATTCATTCTAGAAAACCTTCAAACAAGGATTCTGTTGCCCTAACCTCACTTCTTTTATCCTTTAACTTGTTCTGTGTCAATGAGGAGCCATCTAGATTGAACTCCTGCCTTGACAATCTCATAGCAAGCTTGCCCACAGATTGTTTCTCTACCAAGGTAATCAACCTTGGTATCTCAGATCATTATGGTCTCATTTTACTAAACACTACCCGAATTTCAAACACTATTCCAAAGTTAGTTCTTCCCTCATACAACCTATAACACTAGTGGGACTAGAAAATTTGAAATTTCTCATCTCAAATGTTCCCTGGGAATTAATGCTAACCAATCCTGATGGCAATATTAACTTTTCTTGTTTCTTTGAACATTTTATATTGTTTTTTGAGCATTGCTTTCCTCAGAAATCATTGTATCGATCAAACTGCCACAAGTCATCCAAGGGATGGTTTACCCCAGATCTACTAAATTTAAGAACCAAACTCATCTCATTCCACTCCTCTTACAAAAGATCTGGTAACAAGGAGGCCAAACTGATGTGGCACTTTCTCTAGAAGGAATACAATAATAAAATTAATCATGCCAAACTTAACTTTAATTGTAGACAAATCATAAATTCTGATAACCAGGTGAAGGTGGCCTGGAAAGTCATCAATCGACAAATTGGACACATACCTACTGCTACTGACTTACCTTTCATTCCTGACAATTTCAATAGTTATTTTATTAACTCAGTAAATGAGCTTGTATCCAATTATGATCACAGCTCTTCAACTGCTATTCAATTAGCTCATAATATTCCTGTTACAGCTCCCCCCTTCAAACGGAGATTAACTACTCCAAAAGGGATAAGGGATGTTTTTAGGAACATAAAAATGTCCAATTGCTCTTATATTTATGGCCTATCAAGCAAAGTAATTCGGGATCTTAGTAATATAATTGATGTACCACTTTCTATAATATTCAACACTTGCTTTCAATCTGGCATTTTCCCCAAAGTCCTAAAAATTTCAAAAACTGTTCCAATTTATAAAAAAGGAGATCGAAATCTTCCCTCTAGCTACCACCCCATTTCAATCATTCAAATTTTTAGTAAATTTTTTGAGACAGTTATTAAATCCCAAGAGTATGAACACTTTGAAAGCAATAATCTTTTTTCACAATCACAATTTGGTTTTTGGAAGGGTCGATTGACCTCTTCTGCTGTCAGGGTCATACTAAACTCTTTGAAATGAAAACCTCCACTGCTCTGACTTGCCTGTGACCTTAGCAAGGCTATTGACTGTCTCTCTCATCCTATCCTACTTAAAAAATTGCAACATTATGGTATTGACAATAAGGAATTACAGCTCTTTGATTCCTATATTTCTGATCATTCCCAATGTGTTTATGTAAATAAAATCAATCATTACTCCTAAAAATTAAGTGTGGTGTTCCTCAAGGCTCTGTACTTGGACCCTTATTCTTTTTAATCATTTTAAACCTTCAAATATTAGATGCAGGTCATTACTATATGCTGATGATACTACTTTCATTCATGATTTAAAAGAGTTATCAAATACAAATAACCTATCCTCTAAGGTTACGTCAGTGGCGTTAAAGTGGATTTTGGCAAATGGGCTTGCCATAAATGAAGAAAAAACCCAGTTGGTTAGTTTCTCCCTGAGCCCTTTGCTAAGTCATAATGGCACGCTAAAGCTATTGGGTTTTGAACTTGATTCTAAACTTATTTGGGATTCACACATAGCATCAACTCGCTCTAAACTGTCAAAAGCAACATACATGTTGAGGAAACTAGTTAGGTTACTCCCTAAAGACTATCTAAGAGCCATATATTTCCCCTGATTAATCTTTGATAAAATAACTTTTATTTTCCCTGAAGACTTGGAATATACTTAATCTCCCATTTGCTATATGATAAGCCTGCTTTATGTGTAATCTTCATATAATATTCTTTCTAAGGCCAGGCAAGTAGAGAACATTAGTTATTTTCTTTTTGTGGAAGTGGGTCAGTTGGTTTTAGATTGGGCTTTAGTGAGGGTGATGATGTAATTGGCCAAACATGTGCCCTGACTTGCAAAAGAACCTTGTGTTGTAGGAATGCTGGCATACAAATGCAGAATTGATACCTGCAACATACTTTTTAATGATCTGACTGAATGCACTACAACCTTTCACATCTTGAGGTAACTAAAAGTTAAGTTCATTGCTGTTCCTACTTTGTCAGGACACCAGGGACAGTTAGTCATTGAAACAATGCCTATACAGTTAAGAAACACCAGATCTGCCCTGGTGCCATGACATAACCTCCAAGATATATCAGCATCTGTCCCTCTAATTGGCCACTCCCTGATGGCCGCCCATTTTACTTTGTCATTTGTAGTTTTTCCTTCAAGTGGCCACATGTGTCCGAAACAAATATAGAGAAGTTCTCTATGTATATATTGGCTTTCAGTAGAGGAAGATCTCTAGGTTATGAGTTCTCTTGCTAAGAAGGTGGAAGAGTGGCAGCTGATCCGGTGGGGGCCACCTGGTTGGAGCAGGCAGGACCGCACACATTATCCTGCGAGGTAATAGAGGTATTACATGGCAGATCTTCCATGAGTCCATGACAGATAGATAGACATGATCTATGTTGGGCTTAGATGGGATGGTATGTGGATGGATGAAAAGATCGGCATTCACTGTCTCTCATCCCTTTTTGTTGCAGGAGAAGGCTAAGGTTTTCTATGGGCTGGCCATTGAACCAAGTAGGAGATGTTGGGAGGTGAGGTATCGGAAACCAAATATTTTGATGGAGATGTCCACCAATCCTATGCCTCCATAACAGGGGCTGATAAGATGGTGACCCAGTGTTTTCTGTGGAGCCAGACGAAGTCCACCAGGATAGACTGCATTTACTTCACATGAAAGTAGCATTCAGTGTGTAATTGAGGGTGCCGTATTCTAGAAGCAATAGTGATTAATGATCAGGACCCTGATGAACATTCATGCGACACTTTGCTTCATCATCGACACTTGACCGATTGTTGGAAGGCCAAGGACCACTAGTGCATCACAGGTCTTCCTCGCGAGAGTAGGTGGGGAAGACGACCCTGAAAGGGACCTCTGAGGGAGTGGTTCTTTCTCTCTGAGGGTGGGTGGTGGGTAGTGGCATGATGCGTTCATACACGAGGAGATTAGAGGGGTTGACGGAAGAGGTGGTAGAAGAGGCACAGGTTAACACTGACCCTGTCTTAGTTGTGTCTCTGAAGTAACCTCTAGAACTGCTTGTAGAGAAGAGGGGTGAGGGCAGTCACTGAAAGTGTGACCATGTTGCTTGCACAGGGAGCATTTTTTATCATCAATCTGAAGAAAAATTCCATGTGGCATGTCTCCCACCTCAATGAAAAACGAGTCTGGTAGGATTACACCATTGCATTCCACAAAGCAAACCATGCACCTCCAGGAGCTGATGTAGTTCAAACCTTCCATTTTTATGCCGAGAGAGAGAGACGGTAGATTGGGAAGATAAGATTCACTGCCTGACTAAGAATCTGGCAAACCCCCATTAGGTTTGGGGGATTTTAAGTAACAATTAATTTTTCCGCCTTTGTCACCATTTTCCTAGTTTCAACCCATGTGATATCTAGGGTGATCCCCTTTGATACATACTAAATTGTTCAACTAGCTCCTCAGATTTTAAATAAATACATATGTATTCTCTGTTGGGACAATCTGGTGGCATGAGTCACATTGTCTCCTACTCCCAGAAGTTGACTGACTGATTACATACGTATGGATTGATGTATCAGGAAGAGCTAGTTTTATGATCTTCATTTTTTTTATTAGGACCTGTTGACATAGGGTAATTGTCTTCATCTAAAAGACAAAGACTCTTGGCCAGATGTCTCCCAGCAACGTAAAATTCATAGAATATAAAAACTACTGCCTAATTATAGGCATATTCTAGCTTGCATTATTACAGGCATCTGCAAACCATATCTCATGTGTAAGGTCCATCATACTGTGGTTGATGACAATGAGTTTTATGAGACTCAAATTCTCTGATTATAATTATACTCTTTCCACATAAATTCTCACACTTGCTATCTTCTTCGTTTTCAGATGATTCTCCACTCCAACATACCTACTGTCTCATTAACTTGCAGCCTTCAATTTCCAGCAAGTGGTAAATATATTTATATATACTCTATCGGCCATCACAGCTAATTTTTTTTTTAAGTTTTTCTAAAACACCACAGTTTTCAAATAATCCCTCATTTGTTGACCCAGTTTCAGAGTCATCTGCCATGCAACCAGCCCTAGGCAACATCAATACGGGACCCTGGTCGTTTGGGAATTAGCCATGTGTATATGTAGCAATGTCGAAACTTGAACATTGGCTATTGCAAAGGGGGGGAGGGAGTAGCTTTTCCAGGAATTCAAAAGGACACCAAGAGCCACTGAATCACACTTTATCACGTTTTAAACGTTGAGTGGCGTGTTGATTTTTGAGCTTTTTGAGTAATTTGCAAATATGGGGCGAAGGGATTGCTCAGTTAGAAACTGCGGTGGACACATTTTAGAAATGAAGGTGTTTCAATTTCCAAGGACCTTGGAAAGTTTGTTGATAATTTATTTATAATGTTAACAGCAATTTTTGTTGCTAGCTTCGAGGATGATGATTTTATCATAATGTCCTAGTGTAGTTGCTATTTTTCCATCGTTTAAATTTTTATTGTGTACTAACCCAAACCACGTACTCTGCAATAGATTCATATGTATATATCTGATATAGTAAGAATAACTATATTTTACGAAGTCAGTAATGAAACACGGCTGGTTATTACTAACAAGGTAAATACTTATGCCACAAATGTCATTTACTGCTAAACATATTCGAAACATAAACAACGTAAATATTAGATTATCCATAATGTCAAAGAAAGTGTAAGATCCATTAATACGTGCTGGAACTTATGTTCCGAGGAAACTAGAAAACTATTGGATATATACTATATATTCAACTATTTAAAATACGCGGGTTATAATGCATTGCCATCTATTCGGCATTTCAAAGAACTAATTGGTACTTTACTGTCCTCTATCAACACGACAAAGAACTTTGTGGCTGACACACCGCTAGCAGACGGCCAATATACCACAATTTATGTAGGTAGATACCAAGGTGTATAGAGAGACTTGGGTAGTGGTGTATCATGGTGTATATAAACCTTGGGTAAATACCACCCTTTGTATGCAACCTTGATCCGTACCTTGCCTTGACCCACTGTCTGTAGA
This sequence comes from Rhinocypha anisoptera, assembly GCA_011762765.2. Lineage (NCBI taxonomy): Eukaryota > Metazoa > Arthropoda > Insecta > Odonata > Chlorocyphidae > Rhinocypha > Rhinocypha anisoptera. Next base: position 7,383 of record WURS02048553.1, on the reverse strand, counting down.
GCACTACATTGGCCTTGGCTGGGGTTCTTTTAGGACGAGAGTCAGTCGCAAACAAATGAATGTGTCATTGCGTTATCAATTCATTGGCGGGAATAGTGGAAAATGGAGGGAACTGAGGAAGTAGATTTGTGTTCAGGTGTCTCTGAATAAAACATATATAATGAAAGCCGGTGAAGTTAATGAATGGGATTCTTTATGATAAATATTTCAGAATGGGTACAACAGCACAAGAAATTCTCAAGATCTGGATTTCATCTATAAAACGTGGTCAAGTCACCTTACTGTTGAGTGACGAATCGGTATGTTTATGTTTCTCTTCCAAGACAGTTGTTTTTTTTTCATGTTTAATGAATGCCATTTGTTGAGATAATGGAAATGACATGTACTTAAATTGGATGTCTCTGTGTTGATTGAATACCTTACTTTATTTTTAGAATTTTGTCCTTCCTTAGCGTAAGGAGTTTTTGAACTATGTTGAATCATGTGAACTATAGAATCATGAGCCTGAGTGACAGAGTACTCTGTTTAGTTTGATAATCCTTTATCGTCCAAGCGACTGATCTTACATTAGCCTCTATGGATATATTGCCTCTGGTCATATTATCACAATGTTAGGCGTTAATATCGCTTTCTTTTTTTAGGTCGTCGAGGTAATAAACCATGGATATGATGAATCTCTTGCGCACAAGGCATTTTCTTCGTTAGCATCGAAGATTTATGAATTAAAAACAAAGTCATTGGATACTGTTTTTCCTGGCAGTAGTCCTCATCAATTATTTAACCTCTGTGACTTACTTTCCTCTTTATATGTTAAAAATAAAAAGTCAGATGCCAACGTTGAGAAGTATATAATATCTCTTCATCATACTATTGCTTTCTTCTTGAATGAGGTAGGTGATTTGGTCAAAATAATTATGGGTACAATAGTGTTGGATTACAAATCATATATACTGTACTTTACAGTTTGTATGGTAAGATTAATCATATTTATATCTCTGCATAACTGATACGATTCCATTTTATAGGGTTGCTATGAATACTCATTAAAATTAAAAAGATATATAGAAGAAATTGGTTATGATGAATCTTATATGAAGAATTCGCAAAGGACTATTATATTCACCAATTTGTATTTGATGTTTTGGAATGGGAGCCTTGAACTTGAAAAGAAAGGTGGTGACTTGGATTTGACTCTTAGACTGCGCTTAGAATCGATTGACCTTCTTGCTCATGCTGACCTAAGGAAACTTCCTACAATGTCCGAAAGAATTGTAATAGCGTCACGTATATATGTGGCCGGCAGTAAGGACAGCAAGCTAATAGAAGCTAAGTCAAAAATGTGCGTTGATGTTCTTGATATTGCTACTCCAATGGTGAAAAACTTCTTGAAGTTAAAAAATGGAAGTGAATCCCAGGAAAACTCCGTTGAAGTGACTGATTCTTTGGTTGTTAGTTTGAAGTGTTATAGTGAAATTCTCATTGAAGTTATGCGAGTACACAATTTATTTTCAAGAGGAAAGGAAGGGCTTGACTTGTGTATCAAATATTGCAAAATGTGTTGTGGCAGTGAATATTTAGAGAAAATGTTTTCTGCTTTTTTAGATATTTTATGTGATGTATTTTCTGAAATGTCTGCAGTCACAGCTGAAGCTATTATTCCCAGAAAAGGTTACCATGCTCTCTATAATAAATTGTGTCAAATACAGAATTTAAGTGTTTGTGAGCCAGGAATTACATCTGAACATATATATTGTGGCATAAAATTCAAGTCTCTTTCTTTTTTAAAAGCTTCAGAATGCATCTGTCGTGCAATAATTGATTTGTGGGTATCTCACAGGATAGATAATACCTTAGACACATTTCAGGAAGATCACAACAGCTTGATGTTATTGTTGGAGTTCGGTGGCCTGGTAAATATGTCGTCAGACATTTCATATGCCTTAAAATTTATGGCATTCAGTTTAAAGGTTCATATCATGAGTATTGATAAAGAAGATACCGTATTTGGAGAGTATGATCAAAGAGTTTTAAAAGCTCAACAAATATTAATATTATGCATGGATGTTGAAGATAAAATTACATCCTTCCAGGCAAACAATTCCAGGATAGCTGTAAATTTGCTTAGTGAGTATAGTTGAGTATTCTTTATAATAAAATGAGAAAACATTAGGTTATTCCTCAGGAATTTCTGTAATAGTTCCTGTGGAGTAACTTATCGTTTTCTCATTTCAAATGAAAGAATTTCTTAAAGTTAAACTTGAAACACATTCCTTATGGTGCAAGTAATTTGAATATATTCAATGATTTATTTTTCTTTGCAGTTGAGGTGTTACCTGTTGCAGTTCAGCTCTTCTTTAAAAAGAAATTGTTAGTTATTTGTGAAGATTTTTTGACCAAATATTACAAGCTTATTTCAAAGTTGTTGGAGTTAAATCAATTTTCAGCTCTTAAGGTATGCACTTAGGTAAACATTATCTTATAGTTTATGCTATTTGTATTTATTTTTATGTAATAATTTTGAAGCAGCCACTGATCCAACATTGGTATTTTGGATTGATGGTACCGAAGTAACTCGTGATGATAAAGCAATGATAGGCATAGCCTAGGCAGCGATACCATCAGAGAATATGTGTGAGATTGTTTGTGAAACCTGCAAAGTTTTATATACCCATGATCATAATGTGGTTTCACAAAATAGAGCCTGAATTAATTGTGAGTGAGGTGTTTGCTGGAGAAACATTACATGATGCTAGATAAACCATTCCCTCAGGCAGACATTGATTTTTAAATTGAATTGCCCGAACTATAACTATTAACTCTTATTGATTTGACTTTCAAGTAATTCCCATACCATCTGCAAGTTTACCATAAATTCTAAGTGATCAAATTCAATTATGGTATTTACTGGCTCATTCGTTGAACTGGCATTATAATTTAGGATTCACTATACTTTTTTTTTGTTCTCTTTTAGAATAGCAGAAAAATCAACATTTTGATGTTTGCAATTTATAGGGATAAATTCCTGATTGTTCAAATAATCAGCATTGTTATATTTATATATTATCATTAAATTAAAGTTTCTTTATTCTGGAATAATTAAGACAAAAAATAAGGAATTCTTTTCATTCTTATAATTAAACTACTTTAATAAGTCTGTAATAATCTGCCCATAAGATGTAGGCCTATTTAATCTAATTTTTTTTAGTGAAAAGAATACATATTAAAGGTCAGGTAATACATTAATTTGTATTTTGGTTTTGTAGCACTCTAATGTTTATTTATATTGATTTCCATCCTCCACCAGTAAAGAATATTGTTGGCTTCTTAGGCCCTACAATATGTCATGCTTAGTGCAAAATTAACAATAACCAGCTTCAAGCTTAGCTTATGTATTTAAAATTTTCCATCCAAAATGCTAATTCTTATACTTATTTTCCTTGCTTTCCTATAAACTTGTTTAACCTACCTTCCAAAAATGTTTTTCAACATCCCAACACAATATTCCTTTATAAGTTTTACTTTTCATCTATGTTCTTTGTTTTTTTTACACCTCTAAACTTGCAATAGTGTCACATATCTTAAAACACTGATATTCAATCAACAATTTCACATCCAATATTTGATTTTAAGTTTTTAACTCTGGTCTTTAATCTGGATTTACCCCAGTAGTGGAATAGGTGGGATTACTTTTTGTTATGGGCCTGAAAGCTGTCTTGAGAAAAACCATCAAAAGTGTTGTCTCTCTCATTTTACTTTTAAGTAAATATTTACATTAGTGCTGTCTAAACTCAGGTGGATGGGTTTTAAAATATCTGGGTTTTTGGAAACCTGAATTTTCCACACATCCTTCCACCTGGGTTTTCTACCCATCGCTCCACCTAGGTATGCCACCAGACACTCCAAATAGATGAATAGGATTTAAAATAATATTTGTGTAAATTGGACTCAAATTTACATTTATGTGGTAATTATTTAAACAGTAATGAGAGTAGAGCAGTGATGCAAATAACTCATACATTTGACATGTGATTTTGTTTAAATCTTTGTTTTTATGTATTAGGTAATTCATTATTTCTTATAGCTCGAAATAAACTATTTCCTAGGACCTGCAGAATCTGCTAACATTTCACCTCTCCCTGCTACTGTGCTCATTTAATACCCGGAAAGCCATCATGTAGGGCAGAGAGCATCAGGAATGGCAGATGAAAATATGGCTTACTGGGAGTATTTTACTTCAGGGGAAGAATGAGTAATTAAACCTATCAGTACTGGCGACTTATTTTGCTCAAGTAACTAGCCCAATTGTTGTGTGGATGTAAGGCATGGACCATCAGGAAAGCGGGAATGATTAAGCTTGAGGCAATTAAAATGTGGATCTGGAGGGGGCTGACAAAATAAATTTCAAGAGACAGAATAAGTAACGGTCAAGTTCTAAAATATGTGATAGATAATATATCGCTTCTAAAAACAAGAGGACAAAGAAGGGCAAAACTAATTGGGTATATAATATGATACAATCATTTACTTGACATATGAGGGTAGTTTGATAATTCAGTGATTTTCTTCATAAAAGATATTTTTTTTTGCAAATAAGCATTTTATTTCTCAACATAGTCTCCTTTTAGCTTGATACATTTAGTCCAGCGTTTTTCCAATTTTTTTATTCCTTCCAAATAATAGGTTTTCTCAAGGCCCTCAAAATACATGTTTGTTTCAGTGATGGCCTCTTCAATCGTCCCAAATCTCTTACCGCCCAGCATTTATTCAGATTTGGAAACAGGAAATAGTCGCAGAGGGCTAAATCTAGAGAATATGCTGGATGGGGTAGCAGTTCGTAGCCCGTAGATTTATGGATCTTTGCCGCGGTGGTTACACATGTGTGCACCCATGCATTGTCTTGATGGAACAGCACTTTTTTCTTTGTGGTCGTTTCTACCTCGAATCAGTATCGAATCTGTCCAAAAGCTCTTAATAATATTCACTGGTGATCGTTTTATCCTTTTCAAGGTAATTAATGTAAATGATACCGTGTGCATCCCAAAAAATTGTGGCCATGACCTTGTTGACTGACCGACCCACCTTGACCTTCTCTGGTGCATGTTCACCCAAAGAAACCCACTGTTTTCATCGTTCCTTGGTCTCTGGTATGGTGTGATGAATCTGTTTCGTCTACGGTAACGAAACGGTGCAATAGCTCTTTCTGATTGTGGTTGAAAATTGCCAAACACTCCTTTAAAGTAGTCACACGGTTGCGCTTATGGTTAAGTGTGAGCAATTGTGGCACCCATTGCGCGGATAGCTTCATCTACATTGACGATCAAAAAACATTTCTGTTTCTGCGCCATTGACAGGCTTTCCTCCTACCCTTATTTACCTCCCCTGCTTTCTTGATGCAATGTTCATAACCAAAGTCAGTGGAGGGTTCTTCCCAGCAAGCATGCCATATTTTGCTGTTTAGTGTGTCGTATTATAAAGTGTAGAAGATAGTATCTCTTCAATGCAGCTGTGAAAAACATTTCTGGACATTCAAGTAGTCAATATTTGGTCCGTTGGAGTTGGGTGTGGAACCCAAAGTTTTTGTTAAACCCAGGTTTAACTAACCATGTTTTTTGACAGCACTAATTTACATATTATTGTATTATGACCTTTTATTGTGTTTTTGAGCCAGGAGGAACTGTTTCCAAAGTTTTCCTCTTCTCTAATTAAGGTTGAAAAAAAGTTAAAAGTGAATTCATTCTCAATTTTATGCCAAGAAGTTTTGTAATTTTAAAGATTATTATGATTTTATTTTGCCTTAGGAATATTTGGAATGCTATAGGATCCTTAGTTGCTGGTGTTTGATAAAGACTTGTTTTCTGATTGAGTGAGAAAAATCTATGATAACCAAGTCTTCTGAGAATGATTTTGTTCGTTTTGTCATCAGTAAGTTTTGTGTTATAAAATACCCCCAGCCCAGACTTCCTAAATGTTATAAGCACTAATTCTTACTTTTTATGTATGTACTTCAGTTTTTGAGCTTGCCATGCTTTTATCATCTCCTTTCTTAGTCATTAGTTTTGAAAAATGGTTAAATCAGTGCCAAATCAATAAAACAACCAATTTCTATTACACAAATCAACATTGAATTGCACTATCAACATACATAAATGGTTTTCTAATGTGCCTCTTCATTTTTTCTTATTATTTAAATGAATATTTTTTAAATCAGTTGTGTGTCAAATACCAGATTGGCCGATAATATATTCAGTATAGATAAAGCTGATGTGCATTTCACCAGTCTTTTATCATATTTCTTGGAACTTTTTTTTCTGGAATAGAGCAAGGAATTATTGAAAAGACTGGAAATTTTCAGTTGATAGTATACATGTCTTTAAACCACTTCAGTATTCAACTCTGAGGACGTTTTGATAAGTGTGGGTTATAGATCACATTGTACAAGCCCAGTAGAGGGGCTAGTTACTTTTCCTGTACTGTTTGTGGTTTCTCACAAGGATGTGATAAGAGATTGAAGGTACTGAAGGATGAAAGATCTTACCCAGTTGGAGTAGGCAGAGGGGTTTAAGTTTATTTTTAAGGCCTGCTTATGAGTGTAACCTGATGGTATTTTTTTTATTAACTATGCTGCCAGTGTGTAATTTCCAGTCGTTGTAATTGCATCTCAAGTTAAACCAATAATATTTAAACTTGAGACAACATGTATGTGTGAGAGCTTAGATTAATACCTTTGAGTTTAAGATTATGCTGTTAAACTACTTTCCCGAATGATAAATGGTTTTGAATTTGCCCAATAGTTGGGTAATGTATTTACTATTTTATTTTTTTTATGTATTGCAGTCTGCTTTGTTTTATGAATTCATGGTTTTGATGCTATGTATAAAATTACTTATTGTTGGTATTTTTTAAATCTAGAGCAACCTATGGTGGTGCATTAGAAATTTGTGCAAATGCCGACGAGACCAAAAGAAGTTCAGGGCAGCACTTTCTGCACTGACCTTGGCAGTGGAAGGTGGTCTCACTGAAAAATATCCTTCAGTTTTTGATGAGTGGACTAAAGTTAAAATAAGTGCACAAGTATCTAATGAGGATGGCGATTTGAAGGTGTGTTCAGTAATTAAATTAAGCTATGTATTTTAAATGACATACATATTTATTAAAGTTTACTTTACCCAGAATAGCCATCTAAAAAGGTTGTAGTTAACCTCAGGCTTCACTTCATTTAAGTTATGAATGTCCATCGTTAGAATGAAAGAATATTGTACTTTTCCACAGTATTTATTAAGTGGAAGAAATAATAAATATGTTACCATTTAAAGGAAACTGTTTCAGGGTTAACTCTGTGGAATTTCTCCATATTAGGAAGAGAAATAAAAACTTTGCAATTCC
>WURS02048543.1:0-11043 GCA_011762765.2 Rhinocypha anisoptera | reverse complement strand
TACTTAAACGGATGAATTTGTTCTGCAATTTTAGGGGGCCTAGTCCACTCGCCTGATTTGAATTCCATTTAGACCACGGGATCCATCAACACCCTGTCGCAGTGCATTACATAATTTGGGATTTTATAGTACTTAATCTCCTACGGTAAATATTTTTGTCAATATTTTCCGGGTGAAACACGACTGAAGATGAATGAAAAATTCTAATTTCGGCTTCGTTCGCTCGTTGCCTTTACCTCACCCATTTCGGTGGTGTTTCACACATCATTTTCGCATTTTATATTGCTCACTAAATTATATGAACCTACGATAAAACTGCTAAAGAGTAAAATTTTCGCGGGTTTTCCACCGGGTTAGCCTTTCGACTGCCGACGTTTCAATGGCTAAACTCTGCCATTGTCTTCAGGGCTTTGATGCCGGATCATCATTTTGTCTTCCTTATTTACAGTATAGTAGTACTACAGTATAGTAGACAGGCTTTCGGCTGCCGACGTTTCGCTGGCTAAACTCTGCCATCGTCCTCAGGGCTTCGATGTCGGGTCATCATTTTGCCTTCCTTATATACAGTATAGTAGTAGTACAATATAGTAAACAGGCTTTCGGCTGCCGACGTTTTGATGGCTAACTGCCATCGTCCTCAGGGCTTCGATGTCGTGTCATCATTTTGCCTTCCTTATACACAGTCTACTATACTGCATATAAGGAAGATAAAATGACGTCCCGGAATCAACGCCCTGAAGACGATGGAAGAGTTAGCCATCGAAACGTCGGCAGCAAAAAACCCGACCCTGTGGAAAACCCGCGAAGATTTTACCAGAATTGTGTGCCGGGAAAACAAATCTTACTGATGAATGTAAAGAAGTGCAATTTTCCACAAAATAATTCTTGTTACAACCCCGGTTTCAATGTTACTACATCATCAGCAAGGCCTGATGATGATGTAGTAACATTGAAACTAGGGTAGAAATAAAAATTTTTTGTAGAAAATTGCACGCCTTTATGCTCATACTGATGAAATTCCAACACATCACGCATGATACGTCACTCTTTGTACGAAATCTTACGTGCTAAAAAGTAGTAATACACTTCATGGTCTCTAAAACATAGAAAAATTACTCGAACCATATTTCAATCATTGAAAAATATTATTCTTCAAAATTGTACAGGGTATTCATAGGTTTTACCTGGTGTTCGTCAACGTAGTCATTCTCAGGGATATTGGAGCGAGTCACCTATTTAAATCTGCCTTCCATTAATCGTTTTAGCTTAACAGTTACATTGTTAGACTTGATGCGTCCACACACCGCCAAAATGGCGCACCGCAGCATCTAAGAGATACGTAATCGATACGATAAATCATGTGATTTACGAAAAATATCCTTCTTATTTTAATTTTCTCCATAATGATTAAATTTTGGAATATAAAACCCTAAAATTCTACTGCCAATATCCCAAACCTTGTTTTCACAATATATTAATTGAAATGACCATATATCATTCCATTTTCGTGGAATGCCTGATCGTCTTCCATCATAATTCATCGCACCGAAGTTCCTACCGGCTGAGACTCGGGTTCTTCACTCTAGCCAGTAACTTTTCGAGACCGTCGACCCTATGATCCAGACACACGCGCCATGCGGAATGCAGTTGGATCCTCGCCCGTATTTAACGGGAGATCAATATACCTTCAACCGCTGTCCCCAGCGCTATGGGTAGCAATGGCAGACGGTGTCACTTGGAGGAACTCCTTGGTGAGATTGAAAGAAAAACTTTGCCCGAGGCGTATAGCGCTGGAATGATCCCGTATAATTTGGCAGAAGGTTAGAAACCGGTAGCAAATTGGTTGTGACATGGATAAATCCACAAAGCACTAAAAAACAAACAAGAAAAGATACCTACTAAATTGAAAGTATGCAAAACGAAGGCAGTTCCGGTAGCAGCGTCCGGTATTGATACGTGGATGACCTCAAAGGTCTACGTAATACCCTCCAAGCCGCCACAAGGGCGTGTGGCAGAGGGTGAGTCACCAGGTATGCATTCTCAATGCTTATTTTTTATGTAATTCATATTGAAAGGAACTAATCGCATGCAAAAAATTAAATGACAAAAACATTATATATATATATCTTGCGGGAACAAAGTCAATAAACATTTAAATTTAAAAAAACATGCAAGATAGATACAAAACTATATCTACTAGCTACCCTAACCATTATATTCATTCCTGTAATCAATTTATTTTGATCTCTAATTGGACGAGGAAAATTTACATTATATATCTATGTTCGACAGTCTATCTCCCTGATTTTACATACGTGATCTGCTGATAGCTGTATCTTATCTAGCGTAGTGTGACGGGACTTTTAATTTGTATTTAATTTGCCTCAAATTTACAGAGTAAATTTTACCTACATAGGTCTACGAAAACTGAGTGTATCCCAACCTAACTCCTCCAATAATATCGTTACACTGCTATGTTGCTCGTAACGGTCTTTCAAAAATCTACATGCTCTAATGCGATGCATGGACATAAAATCACATCACCTCAAATAAAATTACAATGGACGGAAGATGGTTGTACATTATAAGACAGGGATGAGAACTGCGTGACCACAAGAAAAATAAAAGTCAACTCTCTTTATTTTAGAAGAAAGTATAACATAAAATGAATCCCAATGGTTTAACTGATTGGGAAAAACTTGGAAAAACCGTTTTCCACTGAACGTCCTTAGAAGAGACACCTAACGGAAGGCGAGACGTTGGCTGACATGAATTCTAAGATGGTTTCAGTAACAGGCTAGCCGAACGAAGAAGTGAAGAAGAGTTTTTCTTTTTTCCTTCTCGTACGCACGGGGCATGAGCTCCAGGGATTTTGGCGGTGAAATATCGCAAAATTTGTGAGGTTCTTGCGGCCACGGATGATCAAATGGGCCCTCGATCACCCCGGACGGAATTCGCCCGCCCCAAAATCTTAATTGCGATCGATGGCGTACCACGATTTGTCACGCACCGCGCAAGCGGATCAGTGGTTAGCGAGCGCGTGTCGTGGGCGTAGAACCCTCGGCTGAGGGTGCAGCGAATGAGGAGGAAAGTGGGTCATTGACAATATGCACGGCTGGGGAGGGAATTACTTTCATCCATTTAAATGCCGCGAAGGACACACATGCGCACACAAGGAGAGGCGAAAAAATGAGAACTGATAGATATGCATATTCATAGGGACACTGCGGCCGCCTTTGCAACACTAAAAAAAAATTAGCGAGGTTTCCTCCCATTGGGTAAACTGAAATAACTTTTTTTTTAGCGTTTAAGGAGAGGGTGGGTGGGAACGTTGAGCAAATGCCTTGACTTCTACGGCTCACTGAATCCGCGCGACGTTTTTCACGAAATATCTAGCATACGTTTCATCATCAAAGTAAATCTGTCCCTTTTCTTGCCGAATAATTGCGGGCCTTTGCTATTTTATAGACGTTGGAAACGTCGAACTGGTGTAGGGGAACCTGCGTGGAAAACGTGACGCTATTCGGGGCGGGTGAAATTCTTGGTGAGCGCCAAAGAGAGTAAATATAAAAAGCTTTCCTTGAACTTTTTTTAAACATTCATATCGAGGAACATACCTTGCCCTTCTACATTTTTACTCTTTTGGAAACGCCAGGGTCGATCTCTCTCGTGCAAGGGGCGCCTGGATATAGTGATCACCCCATTCATCCATCCCGTAGCCTTCATTCTGCAAAGGTTAGATGGAGATAAGAACTTGCAAGACCATGGCTCAAATTCCTGTTTAATGATCGAAGTAGGTTAGAGTTTCAACAATTCTTAGAGTGTTCCTGAGAAAGAAAAGATTTATCGAAGTATTTTTGGGGGGTAGGTGGGGAAAATTCGTGGGAACACGGGAGAAATTTGTAAATCAAAAGGGTGTCGGTCATCGCTCGCATATCATACGATTATGAGCACATTTAGAGGAAAAATTTGGTACTCCTCAAGCGTTCGAAACAATGGGATACTCATGCGTTTTTTTTTCAAATTAGGCCTGCTTAACGTCGACCACTAATCGATTTTCGTCGTCAGAACCATTTAATCAGTTCAATTTATCAGTCTCAAAATGTATGTTTTTGATGAAAGATATTATTTAATACGGGGTTTGATCGAATGCTTCTGAGAAACTGTGACTTCTGAACAGATTATATGAGATTGGAGTTAAATCAATAGCATTCCATTAACAAGTACCATACCCCTGCTTTCCTCCATGCCTAAAATGCAAAGCGCTTATTGCTTTACCCCATATCTTTCTTTTTTTTCCAACAATCTACCTTCTAATACATACTCTCTTTTTGTCGCCCCATCATGCCTTCACATCTTTCTGTGTCTCCCGCCCACTTTTCCTTCCTTCTCCGTATTTACCGCATCAACTTTCTATCCTCCCTATTTGGCTCTGCTTTTGTTTTCCTTTCACTTGTCCATCTTTCCCCATATAATTCTCCAGTTTAAATCTTTTACGAAATTGCCTCTCTCACCGACTCCATCTTCCATGTTGAAGCCTATGTCCATAATGCTATTATTCTCCTTCCATTCTTATATCTACGCCCGCTTTTTTTCCGAATACTACCCAGATAAATGTAATAAGATGCCTCCTTGTAATTTAGGACTTCCTCTTTTGATGTTTCCACTTCGGCCTTCTACAAATATTTTGAGAATAGCTATATTTTAGTTATCTTGTCGTATTTTTCCCATTCCGTAAGCGTTACTCTGTGCATGTAATGAATCCAATTAGAGATAGTTGAAGTTAGTATTAGAGGTAGTAATTAGAGATAATATTAGCGGTAGTATGCTTGCCGGCTAACCAAAAGTTCGCGGGTTCAAATCCCGCTCAGGGCATGGGTGTTGTGTTTCCAGATGGCCTTTTTCTATGACTTGAAGAGGTGTAAAATGACCATAGCCGTCGAAGTACCCTATATACAAAAATACTACTATTAGAATGGAGCACTGTGGCAGAATGATCGCATATATCTTGATCGTTCGCCAATCCGACCAAATAAATTAGTTCTTCACCAAGTCTCAATCCTTACACCAACCATTTAATTAATGTCTCACTTACCACTGGCTCTGGATACATATTATATTACAGGGGTGGTAACTCCTACCCTCCAACCTAATATCCTTATTCTCCATCCTCTACCCTTCATTGTTCTGAGTAATTTACGTAGAGATTTCTAATAAGTCGCTTACCTCACTAGTTGCTACCATGATGTGAAGCAGTGACTTCGAAATATAGGTTGCAATAAATAATTTTATTGGAAAATTACAATAATTTCGGAGGCCATTAGATTCAAAATGTTATATTGCGACTGAACATTCGCAATTCATCCCTTTAAAATCTCTTTCGACAACCTTTGCCTCGGCACTTGAGTAATATCACAGAAAAGTTTTCCTCACGTACTGCCTTGTTAGAAACGTTTTCCTTAATGATTTTACTATATATCTGTCTAAATATGAAAGACCCTAAGCTATAAAACGAACGTAGTGCGTTCCTGAGCCTACGCATATGCCATCAAGCTAATGCCCCTCACCCCCTTAACAACTCACCATTCTAGCTCACGCAACCAACACACCAATTAAAGCTTGACGACTGCCTCACGATCTCAATAAAACACACGCTTCCGATCGACGCACCATGTATTGAAGTTCACTCGCTATAATCGGCACCCATATTGACCCTGAAATCGTTCATCCCCCATGGCCTCAATCTCTTCCATTTACTTCATGATCGACTCTGACTTTCCATCTTCATATTATCTCTCATTTCATTCATTTTTACCGACACTCCTCTACCCCAACCACTCACCTTTCCCTCTCCCAATTGTCCCACCAACACCAGTCCCTCGTATACCTCCAGCGTGACTTTTTTCCACATCTCCCCCATCTCCCCGTTTCCCCCACGCCCAAACTCTGGCCTGGAAAAAATAAACAAGTAATCCCTGGTCCTTTTCCCCCTGGTTATACAAAACAATGCAGGTACACGGTAATCAGTAATTTTTTCGGGTGTGACTTGAGGCCTATGAAGATAAATGCTATTAATCTTTTAAGTCGTTGAATTTCGAGAATCGGCTCCCATTAGTGTCGTCCATGTTTACCAGAACGAGAGGGAAATGTGTGAACTACTTTAGTCGAGGCATCAGACAACTCGCGGCGCACTGTTTCGGAAAGGGGCAATCGATTGCTCCCGCCTAGTCAGCATTCAGCCTAGGTGTGCGAATGCGGCCGTTCCCATCTTCAATTAATACATTATTAATATTGTCAGCTCATTATGATTCGCTTCTTATGGTCTGTTTCCAACGTACACGGTTGCGGCTTTTAAGATCTCGAGCCTATATACGGTCTCTTGCCTGATTGGCGTCGCCGCTAGGAACTATCGTATTCTCGCTATGACCAAAGTCAATGAAATCAGCACTTTCCTTAGCTCGGCATACACGTTTTCACCAAGGTTCAATCGGCTGCTTTCGTCGCCCGGGAGTCCCTCCTAGTGAACCGATCACCGTGAGTCTCTGAGCTCCTCGGATACTTTTCGGAAAATAAAATCACATGATTTACTTCCACAGTATATACTAAACCAATTGTTTTTAGTTTTAGAAAAGTCGAAATTCTACTAAGTTAACTAACCCTATTATTGAGTTTATTTTCCTCGGATTCGTCCGATAAAGTAAATTTGAAACTTGTTGATATTTTTCCTTACACACACACACATCTACATAATACCCTGCAAGCCGCCACAAGGGCGCGTGGCAGGGGGTGAGCCGCATCCATACATTCACATGCACTCTCAAAGCACATGATACAAGTCATGCATTACGCACAAAACGAAGAAACTGTCTTGCAAAAACCTAATACGAGAACAAAAAAACATGCTGGACAATGTCAGACTGCTCACAACAAGCATGCACAACAACTAAAAAATGTCCTTACAAAGTGCAAGGTCAAGACGAGGAACTACATTCTAAATACAAGCAAGAAAATATACGTATATAAACTATCTACCCTGATTACTAACTCCGGACATGTGATTATATTTATTGTGATCTCTAATTGTGCGAGGAAAAAATGACATCTATCTGTTCGGCATCCTAACTCTCTGATCCTAACTCCTAACACGACATCCTAACTCCTAACACCCTTCCTCTTCTTTCCTTTCAAAAAACCCGTCCGTTACATAGAGACGTTCCAAACCTAAAAAAAGTACTTAATTCCACTAACACCCGGACACTTTCCTCCTGTAACTCTAATCTCCCTAGCTCCTCCCCGTCCAATCGACCACGTTACAAAACTTGCCCTCTTATCCAAACTGCTCTTTCCCTTCCGAAGCCTATAATGACCACCTTACCTTGCCCCCATGTCAATTGCCTCAGTAAAAACATAATCTATCTTCTTTCTTGCAATCTCTGCCCATCCTCTGCCAATCTTCGGCGGCGGTGGGGTAACCTCCTCGTCTGCCCTGAGGTCGCGGGTTCGAATCCCGGGTAGGTGGATTTTTCACTCTCCACCTGGGGCATCAAGTGTGTAGTTATAGAAAATTATATATTGTTATACTGACCATCGTAATTGGCCTTGTGCTGTGTGTGGGCAATTGGAAAATTAAATAAATAGAACCCTGCTTCATAGGTGAGTGCAACTCCACTCTATACAATCGCATCGATATCCATCGCTTCCAAATCCTCTTCCTTCTCATACATTCCAATCTCCACACACTCCCTATCTCATGATCTTCCTTCGGACTTCCATTTCACCCTCTCCGTCTCCAGCATCCAGGCGAGGACTTGAGAGCTGATTTTCATTTACGTTTTCCGTTCATTTGAATTTCCCGGAAATTTTACTTTGAGTACATCAAGTATGTAAACCCACCACTCACGTGAGAGGTTATTCCGTTAATACATCTACATAATACCATGCAAGCCTCCACAAGGACGTGTGGCAGGGAGTGAGCCACCACCAAACATTCACAAGCACTCTCAATGCACATGATACAAGTCATGCATTACGCACAAAAAAAAGAAACTCTCATGCAAAAACTAATACGAGAACAACAAAACATGCTGGACAATGTCAGACCGCTCACAACAAGCAAGCATAACAACTAAAAAATGTCCTTACAATATGAAAGGTTAAGACGAGGAACTACATTATAAATACAAGCAAGAAAATATACATATATAAAATAACTACCCTGATTACTAACTCCGGACATGTGGTTATATTTATTGTGATCTCTAATTTTGACAGTGGAAAAAATTACATTTTATATCTATCTTCGGCATCGTAACTCTCTGATTTTATGTAAGTGATCTAATAAACCGTAGTATACGCATTAATGAATAGTTTATTATCCATCATAAGGCAATGTACGACTCTCACGTAACGCAAGAAGACGCTGTACTGGAGATGGGCGATTTCAAGAAGTTACAGCTACAGCGCCTCCCTCTCGTTTGCCCTCAAGTGTGGCAGCTTATCCCGGAACTGCTCTAACAGTCCTCGTTTACTGGATGTCTTTACTGTTATTATCCTACTGTCCCTGATTGCGCCGAATTTGTCCCCGCAGAATTCGGCCTTGAAGCTTAGTCCGAGTTTTGTCCCCTGCCCCGGCACTATTTCTTCACTTCCAAAATTGGTCACTTCCGCCGTGGCGCTTTGGTTATCAACAACGGTGCACAGCCCTCTCTAGACGTAGCAATTCGCCATCGTTTCAAACGCTGATTAAACCAAATAGACACCGTTGTTCCCCCTCAAATACACCGCTATTGTCGTAATTCTTCCTGAATTTGTTGGTATTCTTACGTCCATCTGAAGAGACACGAGAGATTATCTATTCTCACCAACAGCCATTTCCCATCGTTTTCTATCTACAAGAGATTGCCCAGACGGAAAAATTGTATCCGGGTCGCGTTTCTCTACTCCAATACTACCGACCCAGTGATCTTCTGGCACCCACAAGCGCAGTATCTTAATCCCCAAATCCAAAACACCTTGATGTTCCATAAAGAAATACAACCCCACGATCCCGTCAACTCCATCCAACTTGTCCACGACTTGAACCTGCATGGAATCACGTGATATCCTAAGCGTAACGAAACCACATTTGCCCGTCCGGGTCCAAAGAGGCATTCCATTGATTCCTAGGAAAAAGTACCTAGATCTTTAAAGTTCATGGAACCTATTGATTTTCCTCGCTAACAGGGACACTGGCGCTCCTGTGTCAACCAAGAGTTGACACTTCTGCTCTCCTATGTCTCCCCTGTAACGTCAGATTTAATTTTACAATTATCCTCCTCGCCAGTAAAGCAAAAAAAAAAAAACGCAGCCCACTTCCAAATTTAAGTCTTTATTCTCTCGTTTCTCACTTTACAATCCACTAATCCACACTCGACAGTCTCCGCTTTTCCTTCCAAACAATCCCCGCTCTTCCCCTTAAACACACACCAATCGACTACTTTCCAACAATCAATTATCCAAAATCCCACTCCACATTAACAGCAATGAAGTAATTGGCCAGCACGCAACATCACAACAATAGGCCAGAAGTTACAGTCTCCTCCACCCTTCGAAGAATTTCGTTCGGGGATTCGACCGTAGTTTCAACACCGAGCAAAAAAACCGGAGGAGTACCTCCCGCCAAACGGCGCAGCACCCCAAACACTGCTCCAGAATTCCAATCTAAGCATCATCTAAACGCTCATATAATGCACTCGCTTCAATCCACTTTAAGTCTTTGTGTCCTGCACTGTGAGCTGGTGAATCTACCGCTTCCTCTCTCTTACAACATATTTAAATTGTGAAAGCGTAGTCTTTTTTTTATAGGATTCTGATATGCCAAGTGCACAGTGATGTCACACGGTTTTCCAAGTTTAAAAATTCTCCAAATAACTTCAGACGTTTTCTTACATATTCTAAGAAACTCATTTCAGATTAAAAATTTAAATTGTGGCGGTAAATCGAGATATCCTTACGATAAAAGCGTGGGTTATGTAATCTTCCAAAATAAAGCTTAAGAATCGGTTTTTCGAGAGTAAAAACATCCACCTCAACCATGTTGATAGAAACACATGATTACCCGATGATGGAAAGGAGCATGGCGGTTTGACAAATAACTCAAGGTAGTGCAAACAAGTGTGATGAGTGATATGAAAGAAATAGGTGTAGATGAGGAGGAATCCGAAGAAGTGCAGGTTGATTGTCGTTACGGGCAAATGCCACCTTGGGCATAAACAGCCTTGGATATGAATAAGAGTTAAGTATAGAATTAAGGGGGGATTTAATAGTCCGGAAACCGTAGACAAAAATGGTTACCCTTTTCCTAAACATTTTACAAGAGCTACTGATTTTTACGAAACAAAAAATTCTTCCTGAAAACTTTTATTACTACTTACAAATAGAATGACTGTAATAATGAGACAGTCTTACTTTCTTATAATTCTTCGAATCTTAAATGTAACATGGATAAACATAAAAAAAAGCTTTAACCTTTTTCCCAACAACAATGCCGAGGGTCTCTTTATTTGTTCAAAACTCTTGAAAATTATTATTATAGCCAGTCTGCCAAATATATATATATATATAATTATGTATACACAGAATAAAATATATATGAATATATAAAAAAAGATTCACTACCAAATTAATTATTAACATTTTGGCCGACTTTTTTGATAAGAGTACTTCGAATTTTATCCTTACGGATCAGAGAGAAAAGATCCGAAAATTTGATAGGTTGGTAACGACTAATTAACCCAAAAATAGGCTCCCTTTGTCGGTTGGAAATATGAATCGCAGTTAGACCTCGTATTAAGTTTTCATTTCCGAGCTCAGTTGGCAGTAGTTCAGTTAACAGCATGGCCGCCAGGGTCAGGAGGACGAAAGGGGCGTATGACCAACGTGCCAGGCACGGCGGGAGGCTTGATTATTCTTGGCACGCGTGCAATGGAAAGCGAGTGAGGTCCGTTAGGAAAATATTCCTTACATTATAGCGGAAACGAGATTAATAAAATGTAAAGGAGATGC
>WURS02048532.1:0-11043 GCA_011762765.2 Rhinocypha anisoptera | reverse complement strand
CGTTGACTTAGGTTGACAACTGTTTCTCCAGCATTCCAGCTGGCGTCTTCAGGTCGTAGGATTGTCACCTTCAGCCTGAAGACGCCAGTTTGAATACCGGGGAGGAACTGTTGTCGCGAAAAGCCTACGAACACGCGGTAGGAAACCCGATAGACATTCAGAGCCGTCCGAATCTACACCGCGGAAATCTACAGACGAACATCTAGAAAAATATTCTTAATTGTGGTTGTGAATAATTTTAGTTTTTATTTCAAACTTGCTATTAATCAACGCTTGTTTATTTTTTACGTAACCACATAAATCACATATTACACATTGAAAATAATTTTTCAGATCCTTTGACTTAAATTTGTCGAAATTATTCTTTTTAGGAAGTAAACGGCGTACATTTTTCAAAAATTGAAGGTAACTCTTCTTATCCGTCCGAAATTGTCCGAAAATGCATTTGATACGTTTTGACATGGCCTCGAAACGCTTGAGGACATCAAGTTCGTTCAGTATTTCTGCACTTTTGTGTGTGGATGGATGGCTCAAGAGGTTCAAGAGCAATCTTGAGTTTTACTACCAACTGCTCGACTCATTTCTTCCAAGATTCGAATCCTCCTTTTAAGATCAGTGCTCCTTTGCTTTCGTTTATCCATTTAAATGTCGAAACGTCAGTGGTTACTGATTCAATTTCCAATCAAACACCCAAAGAGCATCTACTTTCGTGCGCCGATTTCTATCCAACTGTAAAGTCAGAATTATTTGCACCATTCTCCTCCCCGGGAGTAAACCAAATAGACGCCGCACACTTCCACATTTACGTCTTTATTCTCTCGTTTCTCACTTCACACTCCCCCCACTTCAAAATCAACAGTCCCTTCTATTTCTAGCCAACAATCCCCGCTCTTTCCCGTACACAAACACCAAACAAAAAATTTCCAACAATCAACCATCCAAAATTCTACTCCACATCAACAACAATGAAACAAAAGGCTAGTACACAACATAACAACAATTGGATAGAAGTTACAAACTCATGGAAAGGTTACGATAGATCTGACGCTCACTAAGATTTGCAAATTGATTATTTCGATGTTTGGCGACGTTGAATTCATTTGTCTAGATTTCATTTGCTCGCCTTGGGATGTTAAATGAAACCGCGTGGTAGGAGAGTGACTCAGTTTGCAGGCTTCGTGGCTGGTGTGGTGTGTCTTCAAGTTGCCGGAATAAATGCAGTGTTTGTTTCCGGAATTACGTGGTGTTCGTTTCAGGGAGTGCGATATAAAAAATATATGTCAACTGTGTAACGTGATGGATGTCCGATATAATTTTCGCATCCCAAATGTTCACGCGGATATTTCCAGGCACGATCAAATGATGAAACAAAGAGTGAATTTCTTTATTGGGGGTCCATACACTTGTTACTGGGTTGGCCAATTTGTTCACTGAAATGATCATCCTCGTAGTTGGAGAAAAACGGCGTGGTGTTAGAGATAACCAAATGGAAAGTAAAGGAAAAGAGTAGAAAAACAAGAAAGGAAAGATGGTGGAATGTGAAAAAAGGAGTGAAAGCATAAATACGTTTTGTGAATACCCCCCACCCGTTGCTCTTCTCACAAAATTTTTTGTCATGGTCCATGAAAGCAGGCACAGATAGTTCGCTTTGAGCGAGAAAATAGACCCAAGGGACCGTGATTTTTTTTTAGAAAATCGAGCAAAACGTGTTAAGCTAATGTAACTCCGTAAGACCCCATTTAATCGTGCCGGGACCAAATTTATGCTGTTTTATCGTAAGGATCAAACGAGTACGTGTTTAGGAGGATTTACAGAATAAGCAAGTCACCATCTTGTCACCTGATTGTTTTAGCCTTGCTACGAAATCATGGTCACGATCGATAAAAAATTAATTTGGAACCTGCGTAACTAGCTTTGTTTAATCACTCATACTACGTATATATTATATGAAAATTTGATGAAAATTAGTACTCTATTGATATCGAAATTTGATTCAGTGCAATGAATTCATATATTTGATCCTAATTTCGTGAAAATGATTGGAAGGGATATTAAATTATGTATGGATTGTTAATTATGTTATTCAATTTATTTGTAATTTTACAAACCTTAACAAGTTCTTTATTCATTACTTTATAATCTAATGTAATTACTCTATTCAATCGGAAAATAACATTTAATATTTAAGTACCACCGTCATATTTCTCTTTGGAAAACAGAGCAGAGCATGAAAGCAAACCGATTTTAGCTCTGCTGACCCGTAATATCAAAAAAGAGAACGTGTGCCAGTGTCTGTATTGGCTATTTCCCAACAGAGTGTATTATTTTATCAAAAGCAATTTGGATCAAATTTAGCAGTGATCAGCAGTATTCATCACATCTTAAAAGTAGAATTTCAGCTATAATTTATGTGTTCCATACAATCGTGGATGCATTGGTAGGAAAGACCACCTTGTCGATAAAATAATTGAGACCGAATCTCCCACACACGGCCAGGTCCAAATATTCGTCCTTCCATCAAACGATTCACGACCGCAAGTCCACACAGAAAAAATCTTAAGACGGTTACATGAAAAAAATAGTTTTGTAAACTCATGTAAAGTTAGTCCGAATTAAATCGATCTCGTGCTCCCTAAGTTTAACTCACTCTCCTAATTAATTTTTTCTGAAGAAAAGAAAACTCTTATTGCATTGATGATGATGATGAAGGGTTATCTACCGATTAAGGTAGGTTTTTGATGAGCATTAGCTTAGGTTGGTCTCATAACATCTAACTATGATCCCTCTTCAAATCTGTATACTTCCTGCCACCTATCATTCTGTCCAAAATCCCTATTCTCTTCCTACCCCTACTCCGCTTCCCCAACATTCTGCCCTCTATTACAACCTTCAACAACCCATTGCCTCTGAGTACCCCTTCCATCCACCTTTCCTGTCTTTTTTGGATCTCTCGCAGCAAACGCCTCTCCTCCCTCGTATGAATAAACGATTTAAAAAAAAAATACATTTACGAGTATTTTTTCTCCGTGCCAATCAGCTTTGGTCTTAGAGGACGAAGTTATACCCTTGGCTCATAAGACGCAGGCTGATTTTAGAGCACATTTAGGAGTATAAGAAGTGCGTCTTATAGGCCGTCAAATAATCGGAAAAGTCCTCGCCACATTTTGTATTCGTCCTTCTATATGTTTCCATCCCTCTCACGATATCGTGGTAGCCCAGTGGGTAGGAAGCTTGGTTACTAGGGGAACAGGGTTCACGGCCCGGTGATGTATCGCTGCACCTCCAGTTAAAACCCAAGGTCTGATTAATTTTCTATCGAACACATCTTCGTGGAAAACCAGAGGGGAAATGAAATGGTCCCTTATTTGCAACCCTGACGTGCCAATTTCCACCCGTCGCTGGACTTACGAGTAGTTGAGCTCTGCCCTCACTTATCAAATAGACCCGAGTATTGAAGACTTTGACACCTGCTGTCAAACTGCCGTAATTCGAACGCTTTAAGAAAATCTCTGAAGTCCTTAGGTTAGCGCGCTAAGTTCAATTTCCTCCTCCTCGCCCCCCCTCCCACAGGCTTTAAAGTTCCTGCAGCGATAATAAATGGTTTTACAAATGTTTTTTAGAAAGGCGAAGAAAGATTTTTCACAGAATTATGCCTATTATGGGTTAGTGTAAGATTCTGACCAAAGGAATGGGTTGAATGTGCATGCTATCTTCTTCTATCTTCTTGAAATCTTCTAACGAGCGACAAGACGATATTCGCTCCCTTATTCCTCCACTGGTTCTTAACTAAGCCTCTTCTGTCCATGCCTTAACTAATTTGGCTAATGATTTTATATCAAAGAGTCGGGTCGCAGGGTTTCTGGTTTCAACGGAAGTGACCGCTAATGTATTGATTTAAGTAATACGGTCCTATGAATGCTATGGGCATGCCACTCTTGATCGTGCGTATGAATTTCTCGTCATTTATAGACGGGACACTAACCAAGAGTATTTTTGAGTGTAAATTTACAGTGTTTGAGCGGATCCTTTGTAAGACAATTAGGATAAGCGTGAGAAATTGTCACTCTTTTTTTAGTAATATGTCAGTTAATCAATGTATAAATTGATTAACGGGAGGAACTATACTATAGGAACTAGTAACTATAGGAACCTACTATGGGAAATAGTTTCTGGCGTAACTTCGTGCAACTGCTAAATGGTTAAAATACACAAATAACTTTTTACGGCCACATAAAAATATTTTGTAGGAAACCGTCTCAGGCTTAACTTGGTGGAACTCCTTCATGGTGAGAGATTCTAAGTTTTGAAACTAAGAAATGCTAAGTTTTTCTTCTCTCAGCCTAAAAATATTTTATTTACGACTTAAGTCTTACTGCTGTACAGCATCTTCTGACTGCGATTCACCCTTTATTTTCACTTGAATATGTTGCAACAAGAAGGAAACCTAAGTGGTAAATAAAATATTTTTATGTGGACGCACGAAGTGTCATTTTTTTCTTCTTCAATGATAAACGCTGTATTTCCACAAACGTTTTATTTCGCCTTCATGGAAGCGCCTAGGCGTTGCCATCACCTGGTAACCGGTGACGAATCGTTGAAACCAGGAGCTCCGTATTAAACATTTGGAGGAAAAACAATGTTCATCATTTTAGACTAAATGAATTTCCACAAATTAGAACAGGAGACCCTTTGCATTCAGATAACTGGTGACTATTCGGTACGTGGAAACATATCCTACCCGATTCGGTTTTTCACCAGAAATGTTTACATAAATTCTGTCTAGTCTACTTTTTTACTAACTTAACTATTCCTTTTAGGAGACGCAACACCTTCGGTGAAAGTGCCCTCTTTAGCGTCCCTCCGTTTCCCTCAGACTTGCACCAGCCATGTGTGATTCCCTGGGTTCGGGACGAAATAATACGTAGCGTACATTACTAAACACCAAAAAAACAATTGTGTTATTCGAGAGAAATAAATTTTTAAGAGACATTTTTAAAAATTCAATGTCTCTTCAACATTGAAAGTTTCCACAAATTAGAGCATACTGTTGCGCAATACCCTTTTTGATGTTTTTTTCCTCCGCAAGTACAAATTGAGAGATTTCAACGGTTTGATTACATTGTTTATAAACTTGTTGTGATGTGTATTGGGTACAGCTTTCGAAAACCGAGTTTCCAGATTTTAATTCCGAGCAACACCTCTGGAAATGTCCAGTTAACGGTTACTGGTTGCTAAAACTTGTGGAAAATGGCAGACGACACAAGGAAGAAGCCACCATGCCTACCTTTCATTTTCGAATTTGAATTCACATGCTTCATAGTCGCAATTGAGTTCCGCCCTCGAGCATCTAAATCAGCCTTCGGATCGTTCACCATGATGTATGTACCAGGGTGCATTTATACATTCCCTGTTTCCAGTCCTGGAAATTTCTTAAGCCAAATTCCTAATGCCTCAACTCACACAAAGGTTTAACCGGGTGTGTGTCGCGTTTAGAATCTTAGCAAAGATCTTTTCTCGTTATTGCATGCGCGCCCAAACCTTATGGCTTAAGAATATCGTCCATAATTACTCGTCAAAAATAACCTTTATTTTGTTTTAAAATATTTTTTCGTATTTTTACTGATTCGGTGACCACTTTTTTCATAGGCGTTCGTAGTGTTCCAGCGGACAAGGTTCACAAAAAAAACTTACTCATTGGCATTCTTCTGAAAAAGATCTCTTGTCCAAAAAGAGTTGATTCTTCTCGCTTCACACCATATCAGCACGGTGCCCCCCACCCCCCCCCCCCTCTGCACACAATGTCGTATCCCCGCAATGGAACTCATCGGACCTCTTCATGTCTCGACGCCGAGAGCAGCCCGAAAGCAATTACGCCATTAGAGTGGCAGTTGTTAGAAATATTGTCACCAACTTAGCAAGGGTCCCGCACCGCCCCTCGTTATTGACGTGCCTTTAGGACGGGTGTGGCCAAAGAGGGTGCGGTGGGAACCAAAGGGGGAGAGAGAGGGAGGGAGGGAGAGAGGAAAGAGAGAGATAGGGGCAGGGGGAGAAAGAGAGATAAAGGCAGAAAGGGATCCGTGCGAGGTGCGTGCGTGCGTGTGTGTGTGTGTACTCTCGTGTGCGTGCGTGGTTGTGTGTGTGTGTGTGTGGTCGTGTGATTTGAGGGGGTGGTGTGTGGGCAGCTCAGAGAAACATATGAAGCCGGGAGAGGGAGGGTGGGAGGGAGGGAGGGAGGGCGGGCGTCCGCGGAGAAATGAGACGGAACGCTGCCGGGGGAAGAAGATGGGGTTGCAGCGGAAAAGGGAAAAGAAGATCAGACAGTGGGGTGCTCTTTTTTCTGCCAGGGCCTGCTACCCGAATGAGATACGGCAGCCTATGGAATTAAAGGTGAAGGGGATGGCATACCCGAAGGTTGAAACGAATATCTGCTATTACCCATTGGTGTAAGTAACATGGATTAAAAACACAGTTTCCACCATTTGGAATGGCGTTTAAGATTAGTTAATTTTTGTGTGACCTGTACTGGATTTATATTTCTGAGAGACAAGTGCATTTTTAATGCGAGACTCAGAAAGATTAAATTCTATTCTTTATTCCTTCTGTTTATGTGCATGGGTTGATGGAAATAATCATCCGAAAATAAAGGAAGCTATACATTATATTTAATTAATGCAAAGGTTGATTAAAGACTTTAAATAAAAGCGTTATTAATTTAAACTGAATTTGTAGATTGCCATCCAGATTGATGGAAAATAATTACTGATTTGCTTCACTTCAAACGGCCTTACTGAAGGAATGGTGTTTTGCATATTAACTACAACTGATGCCTTCCAATAACTTCCATTCCAGTAATATTCTACTCGACACGATATTAAGAGAATTATGAAGGCATTAATCTGTACTGTAAGGTGCCAAATGATTTATAGGAGTCAAGACCAGGGAATATAAATTTATTTTTAACATTTTTGGAGAAACGTATACACTGGAGTCGCATGCATGCGATTGATAATGATCCAGTGAAATGAATATAATAGGAGATGTTTCAGAGAGAAATTCAGATTAGGAGATAAATTATTCTTTGATATGAACTGAATTTTGACTCATATAATTAAAAAGAATCCTTTAGGGGATTTGAAACGCTGTTTGTTCACCAAAGGAGGCTGTAACAGGAGGCTGGGTTCTTTTTTAAGGTGAGGAATAGATTGGTGGTTGAAAGTTAGGTTTGGCACGTTTAAAACTCAAGAAGTATTATTTAAAAAAAATAAGATTAACAACCACTCGTCGAACTTTAGAATGAAAGTGGATTTCTTTGTACGCATCAAATACCGGAATCATCACATATTTACCGATCCTTTACACCTAACAGTGCTCCCAAAATGTATCTACCCGCCTCTCAATCATAAATCGAAAGCCGTTTTTATCCGACCTTTCAAATTTGAATATGCTCAAGCATAATTTATGCGTATGCTCAAGCGTGTTCTCGAGCGTATGCTCAAAATAATTTAAAGAAAGGTCTCAGATAAGAAAAATACGATTGAAACGAAGGGAGGCAGGACGAAAAACGGGCCTGTGCTTCGGGTAAAAGAGCCATTGCGGATGGGTCAAAGGACGCGTGGTAATCAATGTTTGAAAGAATATTCAGATAGGAAGCTTTTAGGGGTAAAATATTTTAACTTTCCAGGAACGTTATAAAAATGAGTGACGTGTATGAGGGTAATGATGGTAAGAAGGAGAAAACTTGAAGTTTGAAGAATAATATTTTAGGTACAGATAGAATTTCAGACAAAAGCGTCGGAAAGGGAGCTCTATGCCAATATACTATACGTTCACGTTCATATTCTTCCTATATTCATAAAGCTGTATCCTCGTGAGTCCGACTAGTGCCTAAAACGCTATAGTCAACAACACGTGTAAACTCCCGGAGAAATCTCCGATAGTCACAATGATATCTCTTTCCTCCAAAGTGAAACAGGAAGTTATCAATTTGATAAAAGTGAAGATTGTAAGTGTCATAGTGTAGCACCCATTACCACAGGAAGTGTTACATATTTGGCTCGATAATTCAGAGGGCATTTTAATGTTGTAAATTAAAAATAATTTAAAGTAATTATTAAAATTGGAATGCTTCAAAAGACATTTCCTATCAGGAATTCCACAGATCATTGATGTCATCTTTCACTCGGGAAACGTTTCCCATGTGTTTAAAAGTAATTGCATTTTTCTCATCATTAAAAGTTTTGCTTAAAAAAATTATTTTTATCTGAGAAAAAGGAATAACGTACTTTAAATACGGAGTATGTTATTCCTTTTTCTCAAAAATGGATTTTCACATAGTTATGCCTGAAAATATAGAATTATTTTTATCTCTAATATAAAATTAATTGTCTAAAGTTTTTTCGCGAAATATAGCAATAAAATTTGTTTATAATTATTTTATTTTATAGCCTTAACTCCCTCACGGAATGCATTCCACATTGATTCTGACTAATTTTATCGTCCCTTCCCAGTTCCCTACTGGAATTGATAGATACATACGCTGAATTTAAAAATTCCATAGCCCTATTCCATTCCCTCTTGCCCTGCACTTCCCGTTCAGAAAATATAATATCAACGATATGTCAGAAGAAATATATTATTTTCTCCGGAGGTTTATTCTAGGAAGTTAATATCCTTTCTTCCGATCTGCTTATGATCCTTGCTTGAAATGGGAAGAACGGGACACACATTTATAACTCTTCTTTTTACTTTAAATTGACTCGAGTATATAAAAATTAGCAGTACTGGCATAATATTTCGCTTCATTGTCCATGACCATGAAAACTGAGTATATCTCTTGGGAGAGAAATAGATTAAAGGTAGATAACAGTCCCAAAACTGTAATTCGTATTTATATATATAAATTATTAAAATAGACTTAAAATTAAAATTGTATGAAATATTGGTCATAGTAGTTTCAAATTCCTAGATAATGTCATAGTAAATGACATATTAAATGATGAAATGGGATATATTATTCTCAAAAATCTGTTTGGTTTAACATATAATTTGATATGTAAAACAAATTCCGGTAGGTAAACCTTTTCAATGGTCCATCACAACCAAATATGCAACGGAAATTGGTCGAGCACGATTGTAAATTAACTCTCTCTGATGTAATGATATAAAGCTTTAATTTCATCTCGAGACTAGTCTATTTGTGCCGAAATATTGGGGAGCATTCGATTAGTTTTACGCTTTCTGTCCTTGATAGTTGAACATCTTAATTCTTTGCAACTTCTTTCTTCATAGAATATATAGAATATCCTTCATAGGGAACAGAAACAGTCTTTAGGGAACTGATAAGCTTAAACCAGGAGAGAAACTGCGCCAGCATGCTTGGAAGCCCCTGGGAGGCGAGCGTGAAAGCACGAGGAAGCGGAAACAAGACAAGAAACGGAGGCGCCGAGCCCGGGAGAAACTGGGAGAGCCAAGGAGCGAGGGGTCGGGGAGGCGGAGATAGGGGACGGACGGGGTAGGGTGGCAGGGGGTTAAAGAGATTACACAAGGGGATTCTAATTCCGCGCTTTGGTTGTGGGACTAGGGACAGGGATAATGAATATAGGGTTATAATTTCCCTTTCTGAGACAAACATCAAGGAACACGTAGAGGAAAAGAAATGAAGTAAGAAGTGAAGGAAGATAGAATGTGAAGATAGAACAATGATCCGATCAAAGAATGGCATGGAAGGAAACCCTAAAATAGTATTCACTAATGTTAATTTTAATGAAATACACAGTACATTTCGGGTAAAAAATAAATCATTAAAACTAAGGGAAAAGCAAAGAGAATTACAAACGAATATGTAAGAACTGCACACATCAAGTAGACGCATATTCAAAGACTTTTAATAACTCGTTATAGGATGTTATACACACAAATAACTTGCTCAAAGTCCTGGAATAAAAATATTCTAGACATTATTAATTATTGACAAAACCTGGATAAGAAACAACAGCGAAAACTATGCCAATCGTAATCATATTATTTTTGCCCCATTTTGGAAGCCTTTGTCACGAGCGCTCCCGCCACTCCGCTCTCTTCTCATTCAACTTAATCGTAGTTCCTCATATTTTGACGTTATCCAAAACTTACTTCCTTTACTTCTCACTCCTCCCTTCCATCCAGCTACCTTCTTTCTGTTCCAGTCGCCAAAAAAACCATCTTTCCTCAGAGAATGTCCAATCCAGTTCTTTCTTCTCCTTTCCAGCGAGGTCCTTTTATCACCTGCTTTCCCCAACATCTCCTCGTTCCTTACTTTGCGTCATCAGCTCACTTCTTCCATCTTTCTCCATACCCACACATGCAGGGCCTCCAGTCTTCTCCTCTCAAACCTCCTCCCTTACTAACTCATGAAGCGTCAAAATCCACCCACACACCTTCCTAGTCTTTTCCCCAGTTCCTTCATCAGCAGTCCAAAGAGTAGCTTCATTTTCCTTATGAATCCCTACTTTTCTTTTTCATATAACTATTGAAAAAGATAAACCATAGCAAGGGTAAAGGAATCAACTATATTCAACATGCGGTCATTGAAAATGTGGGCTGAGGTACAAAATATGGTGGTTGAATTACGAAGGCCTAGGACGAGACTTAACTATTAGGGAATATATGTGTTTCTGAGTTCCTCAGCCTTTCGGGAAAAGAATTAAGACTGAATGAAACCACGCTAAGCTAAGTCGATCGGGAGTGTTATGTACGGCGTGTGGTCAGCGTATTGTTCCCAGGGTTGCGTGCGCGACTCAGCGCTACCTCGAACCACGTCGGGAAGAGGATAAGACTCCAACTCAGTGAGTTTCGGGTCGAATGGGAATTTGGGGCGTCCCTTGGGAGCCCCGCTAATTCGAGGTGTCCCGTACAGGCAGAGCGGGCGAAGGGGGAAGGGTGACGGGGTTGGAGAAAGGGGTGATGGGATGAGAAGACATTCATTATTGCCGAACTGGTGGGGAACGAAGGCACAAACCACAAACATTGCACCGTATCCCCGCCTCCCTCCGAACTTCAAAAGTG
>WURS02048503.1:0-11044 GCA_011762765.2 Rhinocypha anisoptera | reverse complement strand
GGGTGTTCCTTCCCCGACCCCTGCGTTCTGCTGGGAATGCTGGGATAGCTTCATCCCTTGCAGAGTTTTCAGGGGTCTGTGGGGCTTCCTCTGGGATCGCCATCGGGCCGCTTTAGCTCCTGTTCAGTACACGACCTCAACCGCGGAATCGCTATTCAACAATCGGGACACTCGATCCTGAATTGCTCCCGATTTTCGTCTTCCTCTATCTCTATCGGCGGTCCGTATAGTATCGAAATACTCTTATGCTATGTTGCTACCCCCACTATGTGTGCCGTCTCATCATACAGTAATATTCGAAATCAGATTTACCGCCGCACTCTCACGGATCAAGTCCCGAACCCTAACTTGAAACACGCTAATCGAATACCAGCTTTTTACCCAGTAATCCCTGCTGGATTGTCTTGTATTCACTGGTAATGATAAATGAGCTCTTGTTATACTGCCGAAATTCCCCCTATATTCCAGTGGAATTTTTAGTGCAAACAGCATAAACAAAAGGGTAATTCTGACCTCGTCATACGCAGCCTTAGCCTTCATTCACATACATCTGCTGTACCACAGACGGCTGTTGTAGTACCGTAGTGAACTAGCTCTGGTAGGCTAAGACGCTATCTTGTTCCCATGAAAAGACGCGTTGTCCATGAAAGTAGGGGACAAGAACAGCTGTTAGCAGCAACGGGGCTGGCAATAGCCGAAACGCACAGTTGGATGGATTGGCTAAGGAAAAAACTGCAAACTGGGCGGCAACCCGGAACAAACCATAACACAAGTTTCTGTGAATGTTTATGATTGTGACATTTTTGCATTCAGCTTCTTTGGCCATTTGAATTGCGGTTAGTGACTGGCTCTCTATCATTTCATGGATAAGATGGAGCATCTGGATTAGTGGGTTTCAAAATAGGGTTTGGGAGATATTCAGAAGAGTATGGTGGTATATCTGATTTCAAATATTACTGTACTTCAATGCAGATACTATGTATAAAAGTCACCTTGCTCTCTTAAATCGGCCTCGACAACAATACGGTAATATTCTGGGCTGTTAAAACCTCGGCTTGGAAATGTGGCATCCAACATCCATGGTTTCCTTCATGAGCAAGTCTTCCTATTTCCAGTGAGTCGATGGTAAGAGGACTGGGTTTCTAGGGGCAGTCAGACATTGTAGGACCAAAAGACTCGACAAGTAACTCACACCATGGCAAAGGTATATCCCTGCCCCTTTCCAAGTAGCAACATTTGAGCAACCCCTCTTATAATCATGGAGAAAGGAATTCTTTTCAAGATAGTTGATGGCATGGAGGATTTCAGATTTTAGGATATTACTTTCACTTGATAGACATCTTATGTCTGTCTTTTCTCGTGCCTCGATATTAGCCAAATTGTTTGGTTGTGGACCTGGGAGATACTCACCATCATAAGGGCACCTAGCTTTATAATATCTGGTAAGGCACTAATGATCCAAGTAAGAATTTTCTGGTGCATTATGACAAGGTGTTGCTGTTTCGGTTATCTCCTTTGAATTCTGGTATCGGGTACAGACCTCTATATGTTGGGAATCCGTTAACTTTGGACATTCCTGTGACACCTTTTTGTAATACAGCTGGTGCGTTTTTGGATCGACAAATAAATCTGTATCAAGTGTAGACATTTATGTGAGTATTTTATGATGCACTGTGAAAGGGTGCAATTTCTAGCGGACAAAGTTCAGAATCCAACACGATCTACAGGCAACATAAGAATAGCAATAACCGGTTCATTATCTCATATAGTCCAAGAGATGGGCCTGGTGTTCTCCGATGTCAACACTAAATTAATGCTAGAAATTTAATGTGGACTTGCTCTAAAATCCAGCGTAAATGAAGAGACCAGGAGAAATAGAACTAGCAGCAAATTAATATGTAAAGCCAGGCGGAAGGCTAGCATCTACAGCAATTGCAGCATGAAGATGACTGACAGAAACATTATGGGCCGAGTTATTCTAGGGGAACAGGGTCTACAAGTCTCGGCATATGCTTCAAGAAAGTGAACAGGGAAAATCAAAGAGGGTAAAATGGGAGGAACAGTGGCAAGCAAAAGGTGAATGAGCTTGCTAAGTGCCAAAAATACTGGGCATGATCATGGAATTGCAATCAGTGATAAGTACACCAAGAGAAAACATTTATCCATAACCAAATGATTGTTCAACTAATGCACTCGTTTTACCCCTACTTGTTTTGCTCAAAGCCAGCACATATCTTGTCCATTTAGGCTCATCTCTATCTCCTCAGTAGCCTCAGAAAGCTGACTCTTCACCACTTCTCCACCAGACTTTTGCCCAGGTTTTCCTTGGCTACTGCTTTGATCTTGCCTAGTATTTTTGGCAGTCAACATCATGTTAGTAGTGGATTTTTTTTATGCCTGTCATGAATTCCTCAACACATTTTGCTCATTGTTTTTGATTTTGTCTATTTCCTCAAGTATTTTTGATTAGGGCAATGTTCCTGACCGGTCAAAATGAATCCATGCCGATCTTTGCTGTCCTGCTTTTGAGTGTATATCCGGATCATCTCTCAGCCATCATCTTCGTTAGTTTTGAATCAGGCTTACCTGTTTCTCAATTATTCGCCTGGCGACACCTTCTTCCCGTTGCTGCTTTCAGAACAGATTTCTTATTGAACATTTACAGAGCAATTCTAATGTTGCGCTGCGGCGTTGAGACTCATGCAAATATAGTATCAGATATCTATGGCGTGATTTCAGTGAAATGAGACTGATGACCAAAGATGACCATCTGCTGTGATTCACCATTCTGTGTCACGGGCTCGGAATAGTTGATAATAACAAACTGATGTTCCTATCTGAATTATGTAGCCATCGAATCTGGGGGGAAAATGAAGAGAAATCTATCTACAGGAGGAAGGTGATTTATCCATGTGGTATGTGGCTACAAGAAATAGGCTGGAGCTGGTGGCATGAGAGATATCATTAAGCCTAATCGACATTATTTAAATTACATTCCATGGAAGCTCAGTATCATGTGTGGGAGCATGTTTCTGGTGATTCCAATGACAGCAACATTATCATCCCCTAGGGTTATGTACATCCTTCCAGCTTGAACCTCTTCCGGCTCACGAAAGATCTATCCCAAAGAGCCCTGAAGACCAAACACTCAGCTGATTCGCACTGCCTGGGATGCTCTATAAAGAGCATGCTATGCCTCTTATCTGATTCAGATACAGCTTGGCAGGTTATTCTGGAACTGAATTCTTATCCACGTCTGACGAGTTAAGGGATTTTGGGTTTTTGGCGCGGTGTAAATGAATGGTACCATATTCATGGTCCTCGGTAATTGAAATTCTTCCTAGCGTAGGAGGAAGGACGGCACTGCAATAATTTAGTTACGTTATGTGGCATCCCTTCTTAGTTGTTACCGAATTGTTTGCTAACTCAAATATACAATGGTACCGGAAAAATAGAGTTACATGTATTATTAGGTTGCTCAAATTATCAGGCAAATTGGTCATAGCTAATTATCCACACTGGACTCAGCCCGTGATAGCAATTAACGTAATCGATCAACGGGCGGCCTCGAATTCCGCAGATCGTCCGAAGCATTTCTCAGCCCCCTTGCATCCATTTACTGCATTCTATATCATGGGATTTTGAATCCATGAAAAAACGAAAACTGGCATTAGATGCCTGTAAATAGCCCAGTTTAAAACCCTTAAATCAGTGTCTTTGGCCTTTGGCATTCCCCGAGCTACTCTCCAACAGCGGGATAGGGGGAATAACCCCATGTGCTGAAGAGAATGCCAATTGCAGAAACTATCAAATACCGAGGAATCTACACTATCAGCATCACGGCAAATAGTATCGTAAAGTCGGCATGGAAGAAACGTAACTAGACTGATCAGGGATAACTCTGAACATTTCATCTATAAACAGAGAATTCGACTTGGCCTCATTCAGAGACACATCCCAATAGATGATATTGCCTTGTACTGTATATTCGGACTGCAGTATGTCATTCACATCAGGCTGAACAGCCATTTTGATGGAAAGTACCCCGCCTTCTGTATTTGTTTGCTAACCCTCATCATAACAACCACCATTGGCGCTGGAATATTATTGTTGGTCATTACAGGTGATTTAGTGGCTGAAGGGGATTGCAGATTTGCGGCAGCAGTTCTAGGTGATTCAGATTGTAGCCACTGCTGCTGCTGTTCGGTAAGTTAGAACCTTGGATCAACCGTGCTGGTGGGAGAGATCCCACTCCACGGTGTGCCTGTGTTGGTATTCATTGGCGATGTGCTCGGTCGGAGATGAATACCATCCAATGCCCAGGGAAGCGTCGAACTGGCCTCACTGGTCAAGCGAGGATTGAAGCCAGACTCTGTTGAGCTTGCGGCGATCTGTTGTGGACAACCTGTCTGGTAATTCTCCACATTCTTGGTGGACCCCAGCATGCAAATATTGCCATTCCCAAGTACCCTATCCTGTCTTGGCATTTAGGCTCAAGAAACACTCAAACCATGGAAATGCCTACAGATCTGATTTAATGAATAAAGCGACTAGCCAATTTCCTTTGTGATATCTCCTTTCTACCTAAGAGACATATTGCTTGGAGGAGCGCCGATTAGATAGTCAAGGACTCAAGCACTCGTATACTCTATGCTACGTTAGGTAGAGTAATATAGCCGCCTATTTGTTGTTTAATTCTATGCAAATAGCCTCGTGCAATTGTTCCTTCGACACCCTCTTCTTGTTCCCTTGAGTAGGAGACCTCCGAATATGGATTCCGGATGAGCCCCCGGAATCCACTTCACTCCGTACCCTATCCTCATACGGTATAGTACGGTTCACTTACGCCGCATCTGTGGCCGCGTTTCCTAACAGTCATGCTTGTTGGAGTCGTCTGTCAATAGGAGAACTTGGCGGCCAGATCAGGTGTTCATGAGGTAGGGAAATTTCCGTTGCTCATTGTCTTCTCATTTCACTTGGTCAATTGTGCTTTCCTGACGAATGCCGGGAAATGGGAATGCTAAAAGTCACTTGTCCCTTGTCAAAAACCACTCGACCTTGGCAATGTCCCGTAACCCATCTTCGGAACATTTGAAAAAAAAAAAAAGAAGTAAATTCAGATCCACCTGCAGGCTTGATATGTTCAAGAGCAGTAGCTACTTGAATGGTTGGATCTTAACCGCTTATTATGAAGCCCGGGCGCTCAACAGTTTGGTTAGAACCTCTCCCAGCTTGACTGAGCTCTCTGTGCTTGCGAGTTGAGATCCTCAACAGTGTTTTGTATAAAAATCGCAATATCAGAAGCCGGACGCAGATCTTGTGCCCATGCCGAGTCGTTTGGGTGATAGAGTTGGAGAAGGTCGTTGGATGTGTGCAATACCAAGTCCTGCAACTGCTTGAAGAGAGAGTAGCATACTCGATAGTAGGCATTCTGGCCTTGTTGTTGGCCGATTGCCCTGACAATTTCAGCAATTTCGTCCATATTGGTATTCATGAGCAGCAAATACAGTAGTAATCAAGAACAAAACGTGAAGAATAGAAATTCCCATTCCGCTGGGTTGAGGACTTCATCGGTGCTGAAAACTTAAGCTGTATTACAATATTCCACTAGAAGCACAGACATTTTTATGACTAAATATTTCTGAGATTTCTACGTTCAACAGATTGGGATCTTGCTGCTTTTTGCAGACACCAAGCAACTGACCACCTGCAGTTCCATTTCAACACAGCCTCGCTTCCCACAGTTCACATACTGCTTAATTATCCGAAAAACACTTTTAATCAACTGACTAACTAACTACCTCACCTATTTCCTGGGTTGAAATTGCACGGAACGGCAAGAGGGCGTTGACGGTTGAATTGATGATGGTGAACACAGGCCGGTTGCGCAAGAGAATAAATGCCCAAGGACAACTTGAAACCCAACTTCGATAAGACGATTAACAACCTACTCTCTATGGTTTCAACTACTTTTCACCATCCCCCCTCAAAGTGTCATGCGAGCCCGAGCACAGTTAACCACCTACATTGTCAATAGCAGATGCCCAGGGATCCTCCTGCTGAATGGCGGTGAAGTTTTGATCTTGAATTTACTATGGGGTAACTAACTTGAACTGATTAAAATAAATTAATGTAGCTAGTCATGTATCTTCTCGACACCTGCACTTCAACGCCCTCGCTTTCCACCGACCCCGCCTTGGCCGTTTTTGCTACACTGCCCTTGTCTTTTGGATGACAGCTTTGATGGCCTTGAGAATTGGTTATTGACCAACCATATCCAGATCATTTCAGTGAGTGGCCACCGTTGAATTCAGTCAATCTCTCTCATCTTCACTCGCCTCAACTTCTCGCCTTCCTTGGCCGTTCTCATTTATTTTGCTTACAGCTTATTGGAAACCTTTCAACGTCTCACAATGCATTC
The DNA here is from genome assembly GCA_011762765.2 of Rhinocypha anisoptera. NCBI lineage: Eukaryota > Metazoa > Arthropoda > Insecta > Odonata > Chlorocyphidae > Rhinocypha > Rhinocypha anisoptera. The sequence continues at coordinate 4,623 of WURS02048503.1, read as the reverse complement.
GCTTAGCATTTGTCTTTTAACCGTCCTCAATTCGAAACTGCTCTCGTCCATTCTAACACAGCTAACTTTTTTAGCGCCGCCAATTTGATTCCGACGCCTGCCCTTCAACATCATCACTTTATCTTCCTTGTGCAACTCGGTCTCATTCTTCCATTTTGAAACCCACTAATCCAGATGTGGCATAGCTATCAATCCCCCAGTTTCCCAGATGTTAAACTGTGTATTTTATATAACGCCATGAAACATACAATTGTGTATCTTACATGAGACTGCTGAACACACACATAAAGCAGTAAGTTAATAGACAGTGTGCCTTCGCAATTCTCCACTTCGGCGCAGCAGTGATCAGCCTCACCAGGACACGTCACTCTCCTTTGACTTACCAAAAATACCTGTGGAAAGGGTGTGTCTGACTACTTCATCAACGCCTTTCGCTACCTTTAAGAATAACTATTTCTGCCACTCCCTTGTCCCACTATTAGATTTCCATTACCTGTTTGAATTTTGTCTCTTATTCCATTGTCTTGAAAACGAGCACGAGGAATAGGGAATATCTTCTATGTGGGAAAGTTGAGGACTCATGTGGACCCCCTTTGGAGAACACAAACAAGGCTCTATTCTACACCCTGTAACATACCTAATCATACATGTCACAATACATACAGTACAAGACGTCTACACTACCACCCTTGTGGCTTATTGTAAATGAAACGCTTATTTTACAGGTTTTATTTTCAGGCAGGAATATGGTTAGGTAAATTACATACACCACGAATTATTAATACAAGCGTAAAACAACTCCATGAGCGAGAGCTCATACGTTGGGGCAAACCACACTTGGTTGGTGCAGAAAGCGTGAGATCCCCGGAAGATACGCGAGTCCCACTTTGAGAGCAACCATCATCGGATTCTCAAATCAATGGCCTGGATAAACTAATCAAACCAGTCAAGGCCATTCTCTTAGTGTTAATTGGCACTCGGGTTTGATCGCACATGGTATGTAGTAGTAGTAGTAGAAGCATTGCATTCTGAAGTAGCACTTAGATCTGTAGTGGCCAAATTCCGCATTCTTCGGAGAAACTTTTTCGGTCGCTGTTGTTCGGTAACAGATGCAGGATTGAACGGCTTTATTGGTTAATGGTGTGAGAACTGGGGGATTTTTGCACTGCAGGTTGTCAAATCATATTTAATGCAGTCTGAGGTTGCATTAATCATCATCATAGCTGGTTCAGTCTATGGGTTAGAATATTTCTGATGAAGTATCCGGGTATGCAGAGTACTGGTCGATTGATTCCTTGACCTTTGGCATAGCATAGTAATCAATTGAATGGCAGATTGACCTGTGTGAAGTGATCTGAGTGTAGTGTAGGGTGGTGAGTTGTGAATATCCATGTCCCTGATAGGTCGCAGCACTCCCGCTCCGATCTGACCAAGAATAGCCTCGTATATCGATACAGTGGATAACAAAATGTCCAATTCTTTCCATGAAGCCCAGGTTGCTAACTTATCTTTGGTTTAGCTGAATTATTTTCTAGGCTTCATCTTCTGTATGATATTCTAAGGGAACACCAAGGTGATTATAGGAATGAGACAGACGTCACAACTTTCAGTAAGCGTTGGGGGCTAGCCACTCTGGAAGCCCTATCCAGTACCATAAGCAAGATCATGGGGTAAACCAGGAACAGAGGTGGATGTCCTACGAGCCCTTGCTTGCTCCTGAGTTTCTTCAGGCTCCTAGGAGTCTTGGCCTGGATCCTAAGGTGGCTGGTTCTGCTCTTGAGAGCTAGGAGCATACTCCCCAGAGAACGCGTGATCCCTGGAGCGAAATGAATATTCATGGAAGCTTAGTTTACCCACTCTGCTCAGCTCCTGCTCAGTGATCAGTTCAGCCTGCTCAGGGCGTGCTCAGGGCGTGCTCAGGTCTACGCAGTGAGCAGAAAGCGGCGAGGGGTGAGCACCAATGTGAGCACTAAAACGAAATGGGGAAGACTTCGAGCTGTCCAGAAAATCAACTACATATGGTTGGTGGACGACCAGTTAGATAGCAGTATTGGGAATGAACCGGCCACAAAAAAAAAAAAAAAAACGGAAATGAGTTTCCAAGTGTCCTAGCCCTAAGTTAAGCCATCAGTCACCATGGGAAGCTCTGCAAGATAATCTGCCAGCGTATCGGATTATGCATTCTCCAAAACGTAGCCAAACTTATTTACACCGTTTAGTGTAGCTTCTGCGTTGATATTGTTGATACGGTACTTAAGATCACGTGTGTTTAGTACTCTTAGAAGTTGTCGCTCATGGTATGTTGCCTTGTTATTCTAACAGCACAGGTGTCCTGTGCACAGTGGCAAAGTGCATGCGCTGTCACACTGGCCTGTTTCATGAGGAGGGGCAAGCTGCCAATGACATGGCCCTCCCTTTAGTCAAGTGGGCCAACTCACACCCCCTGAACGGAGTTACACACCCTGGTGTGAGTGGCCGTAGAATATCGCACCCCTCTATAGAGCACCTACGCTAGTCGCGCGAGCGCCAAGATTTCACACCACCTCGCACCTTTTAGGTGCCGTCACCCTACTACTGACCGCATTTAAGCCACACGCCGGCCGGTTAGTAGTTGGGTGGGTGACCACCAGCGAATCCCGGCTGTTGTATGTTTTTTTCGCTCGCAAAGCGTTGAATGCCCTGAGAAACAGCTGTTCGAATCGGACAAACACACCGACATCGACGACACACAAGGTGGCAGGATTGGACGAGACTTCATTGGACGGACTTCCATGTATGATGATGGAAAGGAGATTGACAAAACAGAGATGAAGAATGGCTTGTCGACACGAGCTCGCTCATTTCCTTTGCCAATGGTGGTGGTCCTCTGGGGAACGTTCTCGAGATCGGACCCGGTACTGGGATGGTTCTTTTTAACTTGATGGATGATGGACTGCAGAGCTACTACGGTATAGAGCCGTCCGCAAAAGCGGCGCAATTCGTGAGCAAAGCAGCCGGCTCAAGGTCTCATCTGGCATCCAAGGTCCGCATGGAATTCGGTATAGCCACTGATATCAAGAGACTGTCAGGATCATTTGCCCCTGACTTGGTGGTTGCGAACTCAGTGGCACAGTAATTCCCCAGCGAAGAATACCTGCTCAGCATCATAGAAAATGCTCTTCTCCATCTGCAAAGTGCGAAGGTGCTTTTCTTTGGCGACATGAGATCCTACGCGCTCTATGACCAATTTCGAGTAATCAAGACTTTGCGACAACGTGACAGACCAGCAAGCAAGAGCCAACTCCGGCAGCAAATGGAAAGGATCGAACAGAACGAGGAAGAGCTCCTAGTGGATACTGCCTTTTTCACCGCGCTTGCGACTCGGTTTCCCGACCTTATCGACCACGTCGAGATCCTACCGAAGGGAATGAAGGCGACCAACGAGCTCAGTTGCTACCTGTCGTGCACACAGGGAGCAAAGGTTCAGCCGTGGAAAAGAAACAACTTATCTATGATGTCGGTGAAAATGGATAGATCGATTTTGCAGCTTCCAAAATGGATCAATCATCACTGTTCCAGGTGCTCCAAAGCTCTTCAGTTATGTCTAGGGTTGCTATCAATAGCATTCCCCACACCAAAACCATTTTTGAAAGACACGTCATTGAGCAGATAAACAAAAACCAGACCGACGAGCCACAGGCCGACTACAGTGACTGGATGTCGTCTGTCAAGGAAAAGGCCAAGTTTTGTCCATCGCTGTCTGTGGCTGATCTGACAGAGTTGGCTGAACTGACTGGGTTTCGAGTGGAGATCAGCTGGGCTCGACAACGCTCTTAAGGGCAGCTTGAACGCCATTTTCCATCATATCCAGCTGGTCAATGCCACTGTTCGAACCATGTTCCGATTTCCGACTGGCCATCAGATGCGCGCATTTGGAACGTTTACCAATCGCCCCTCAGAACGCAAGCTCTACGCACAATTAGAGGGCCAGCTCCACAAGCCAGTTCGCGCTCAGTTGCCTTCATATATGGTTTCAAGGGTGGCCAATATACTCGACCAGATGCCTCTGAACGCGAAAGGAAAAATCGATCGGCGAGAACTTTTCAAGAGCACCCTCGAGACGACGGCTGTCAGAGCCACGGCACCAAAGTGCTCCCGAGGAATGATACCGAACGCGCGGTGTGCTAAGTGTTTGCGGACGAGCTGAGATTGGACGTTGGCACTATTGATAACTTCTTCGACCGGGGAGGGGGGACACTCTTTTGTTGCTTCTCTTGCTGTACTCAGCGACTCTGCGAAGTCCCAGATGGCTCTTGTAGAGCAATGGGTTCCTTGAATATGCTGTCTTCGGTCTTTATATGGAGTGGCTTTTGAGCAAGATATACATACAGCATACATGGCACAAGGCTAGTATAATGTTTCACGAGGTTGAGTAGTACAATTTGCACTGATCTTAGAATAACATTTACAGTAATGTAGAACCCTAATTATGTACTTCCGACACATTGAGTTTTCGGCTATAAACCCCGGATTATGTTCCCCATAAAAGGCGGGGGCTTCGCCATCCTCCGTCCATTCCGTATCTCCCTTGCACACTCTATCGGACCATGTACCAGCGTCAAAGGGTTTGGCGGGCTTGTCAGG
>WURS02048492.1:0-11045 GCA_011762765.2 Rhinocypha anisoptera | reverse complement strand
CGCCGAAACCGGTCGTGAATTGTAATTTTTTATTTGTGGAATTATAAAAGTTATTTTTTAAAAAACCATCAATCTATGCACGTCAGGACGCTCCTACACAAAAACGTAAAACAAAAATGCCAACTTCAACTGATTTCCTGAATCTGTGGCAGGACTTACTTTAATTTTACAGAATAGATTCCTCAAGGTAGAGAAAAGGCAGAAGTTCAGGAGCAAAAGTGGTCAAAATTATAGGTACATGTCAAAATATAACTACTGTAATCCATAATATTAACTCTTTTAGTGCGTCGGGCCGATATGTCGGCTTTTACGTATCGGACGAAAAGTGTGGCGGGTCATTATATCGGCTTCTTGGCAGACCATTTTAAAAACTGCTATAACTTTCATTTATAATATATGGTGTAACTATTTTATCCATTTAAAAGTGTGACTTCTCCACTTTATTTACCCTACTTATTATTTTTATGAACAATTTTAAACAAATTTTATAACCAGAGTTCATTCTAGTATTTTGGCATTTTTTTCTTGTTCGAAAGCTCAGCCCAATAAACAGGACACTTTTTTCATTCCCTATGAGAAAGCACTGGAAAGCTAGTAACCTGATAGTTCTGCTCTCTTACAAATGTATTTTGGTGAAGTGGCTATGATTCAAAACTTCTTACCTTGTCTATGGTGATAAGATTCATAAGAAAGCTTAGTAATCATTTTGGTAACTCTGTTCATCCTTCTCAACTAATCATTTGGACCCAGTGGAATGGGATTATACTGTCAGCAGTTCTTGGTTTAGTAGAGCTTTATTCTTTTTCTGTCTTGTGATAGTGAATACATTATCGATAGATATTGAGGAAAGGAAGTCTTATGAGCAAGGAGGTTCAGAGAGGTTTTCCCTTGTGAGTGTGCAGTTGAGTCAAAGACATTTTCAAGCAAACAGAATAGTTTTATTTTTGTTTTCGTTTTGGTTACCTGAAATGCCAAAGTCAAAGGATAAAGTAGAATTAGTAAGTTTCTTGTTATTCCTAAGTGATGATGATGATTACTCAGAGGAAGATGAATTGAGCGAGCATCTGATTGCTGTAGAGAAAAATGCATCATATAAGGTGCAAAACACTAGCCCTATGCCACATATAGTTCCTGTTTGTTTGGTTGAAAAGGCTTAATTGTATTATTTTTATTAAATGATTTTAGGCATCAAATTATCAGTATTATTACATTAGCTTCATACAATAAGTACAGTAAGGCATTGGGGGACATTAAATGATTGACATTAGATTGTCCATCCCTTGTGAAGGCCATTCTGTTGATAAATTTACCTTTTCATGACTAGAGGTTAAATATGTCTTATACATACATATATAAGGGTAGCATAGGCTACCATCCTCGGTTGAAAATTTGGTGCTTGATACACTTCTGTAATCATATGGTTACCCACTCTAGAATACACTTGTGAAAAATGGTTGGTTGCCTTCAGCTGTGGTCTTAAAAAATTTTATCCATGACAGTGCTATTCAGAATATGTATCTATATAAATATGGATGATCTGAAAAGTTTAAGACCTAACAATAAAAAATTGGAATTTTTTAATTCCAAAATTATTTATATTTTTTAAAAACCTCCCCTAAGTCCAATGCACTTATCCCAATTATATATCGTTCCATCTTTGTAGTGGCTTCCCTCAGGATCTGTAAAATAACCCTCCAAAGCTACATTCACTTCTTTATCAGAAGAAAATCCCTGGTCAGTGAGGTGGAGATTAATCTTTTAGAAAAAATAAAAGTAAGGGGGTGATAAACCTGGGGAATAAGGTGGATGTTCCAACAATTCATACAGCAGATCTCCCAATTTCCCTAGTGCCTGAAGTCTTGTGCATGGGCATGATCCTGATGAAAATAATTTTTTCTTTTGCAAGGGCTTTATCCTGATGAAAATGATATTTCTCTTGATTCTTTGTCTTTGGCTTGAAGATTTGAAAAATATTCCCTGATTATTTTTTTACCATTTTCAGGATAATAAACAAGCTGTTTTTACGTAATTAACTTTCTACCTGACCAAACTGTCTGCCTTCTGTGGTTCCGAATAACCAGTTTCTGTCCACTGTTTAGATTGCTTGTTAAATTCTGGATTGTAACAGTGAAATTTCATTCATACTGGTCAATCATTTTGCAAATCAGTTTTACTCTTGCTATAAGGCTCAGAGTGTTCTTCCAAAATTTTTGTGTTTTTGTTCAGCTGTGATCAAGCACAAAACCCTATTGCACAAAGATTTTTCATTTGCAACAGTTCATGCAAAATATATCCTACATATTTTTTGGAAGACCAACAGTCTCACCAATTTCTGTGGTTGAGACAACTATTCAAGTGATCCTCGTATTTTTTACAGTCATTGATATTTTCTTGATTAATACATGAATTAGCTTCTGGGAAAGTTTATGGTTTGCCATTAATAGCAGCAGGTATATTTCTAAATTGTAAAATTGAATGCATTGTCTTTATCTTCCCTTGTGTGGATGATAGTTTACAGCATCAACTGATGAGTCATGGCAGCAGACAAGGCACCAGCCACCACCTCCTCCACCCCCACCATCTGACAATGCACCATCTGGTACATCAACAGTGAACAATGGTCGACCGGCTGGGGAACGGGAGAGGAGGAAGAAGAGTAGGTGGGACCTGTAGGCATGTGGAAAGTGTCAGGAAGGACAGGAAATATATAATAGTTTTGAGCATCTTCTGTGAGCCTTGTTGCGGGAGGAAGAGTTTCAGAATTAGTGGAGACTGTGCACCTTAAAAGTATGCGGTGTTGACTAATATTTAAATATCCTCTCATGGTAGATTGCTTGATTGAAGAGAATGGTACATCATATCTTCTGAAATTATAAATGTATATAACAAGATAAGCAGGAAAATAATTTGCCCATAGGCTTGCAGTTATTGATGTCATAAGGGTGGTGATCTTACAGTGATAATTTGACAACCCTTTTTCTCATGCTGCATTAAAAACATCGTGTCTTCAGATCTCTTACACCATCTTGGAAACGTTTCAGTTAATTCATGCCAGAAATTATAATTTTTGTGGGCCCTCGTATAATTTCTTCATACATGTTCGATTTGCAGGAAAAATTGCTTTTTGAGATTTTTCAGAAAATGGACAATATAGTCCCAGTATATATTAAATTGCATTAGAATTGTATATTGGTTATTTGGAGAGATGCTTCTTGTGTTTTAATGAATTGATGGAGTAATTGGTCTCATCATTTACATAGTTTCCCTATGTTCTCATTGACAATAATAAGGTTCTTTTGTAATATCACCTTTATTGGAAAAACCTTGGCCCTCAGTGATGGGGAAAAATTTGTGTACATGCTTTGATTGGTAAATTTGCCCAAAGTCAGACAACAATAAAATTACACCTTTTATATTCATAGAACTTGTAAAAACTTTCCTTTTCATGTGAGTGTTGTAATAAGTATCTGTAGTGCAATAGTCCTTCTCATGTGGCATTAAAATTTTAATGAATGAACTCCTATTAAGTCTGTTATTAATCAATCCTTGACTTATAAAAATATTATAAGGTGGTCTCATTTTTTTAATGAATTCATTGAGGTTAGCCATGAGAATGTCAGTTCCGATTTTGAGAAATTTTATTTGCCAAGTATGCAGTTGTGAAATTCTCTAAACTTTACATAATACAGATGCAGCTTTTGCAAAGCTGTGGGTTGAATAAGCAGGAATGTATATATTGGTGAAAAAATGTAAGATATATGCCTCTTATGAAAACTACAAAATTTGATAATAAAAAGAGGCAGAATGCATAGGACTCCAATGCTGTTATCTTATATATTTTCTCCATTCCCCTTATGTTTAATTAAAATAATTGGAATGTTATATGGGAAAAATAGCTTATGTGTAGTTATTAATAAATTACCCATAGTTGAATTAGTTGCAATATGTGCTTAAATATAAACTTCAAGGTTCAGGTGAAAAACTTTATATTTCCACATTATAATATTTCCACCACTTGGGTTTTGATGCCAAACATCATCATTCAGCATTAAAAACTGGGTAGTATATGTGAATATTGTTATGTGGTTATACAAACTTTCTCATTTTTGTTATGCTGGTTACCCTTTTGTATAAAAATCACTATTTTGTTAAGTTATAAACTTAGGTTTTTGAGATATATCCCATGAATTTTGTCATTGGTTTGTAAAAAGGATACTTTTGTTGTAATAAAATACTTTTACGACTGCTACCCTAGGGCTAGTGTTGGGTTTGTCCTAACTGGTGATAAAGTTAGCATTGTTATCCTAATAGTCATACTGCTATAACCATCGTCATACATCTCTATAACAAAATAAGCAACCTTTTTTTTCCTACTTCTCTACCTTCTTCACTAAACTCAGATGCTGGTGGTTAATTCCAGCATTTGTCACAATCTTGTTTAGTTTCTTGGTTCATCATTGATTTTTTTTTAAGCTTTCCTAAGTACGATATTTTATGCAACTTTGTTTGACCAAGCCATCTATCTCAAGATCGACTGTCCATTTTCCAAATGCCGACTGGATTAGCCTGGTGGGTAGCTTACTAGCCGGCCAACCCAAAGGTCACTGGTTCGAATCCTGCCCAGGACATGGGTGTTGTGTTTGTCCAGTTGAGTTTGTCTATGAATTGATGAGGTGCGAAATGACCATAGCCGTCGAAGCACCCTATAAAACGAAAATACTACTACTACACTTTCCAAATTATGCCATTCCCTCCTTAAAATCTCCCCAAGGAACTAGAAGTAGCTTTCACTCACAAGGGAAGATAACCATTTTATGATTTTTAGTCTTATGCTGGATGTATTTGTTCTTCCCTCTGTCCAGTGTACTCACTGCACTCTCAATTCACACTATATCTCTAAGGTTTCAATACAACTCTTGTATTTTTGCCTTAATAATCCAGGTTTCACAGCTGTAAAAAAAATGGAAAACACCAGAGACTCAACCAGATGTATCTTTGTAGTTTTGGATATTAACTGAATCTTGGTGAGTTAAAGCATGGCATCGTATAAAAGGCCACTTGCCGTAAGATTCTATGCTTTTAAATCTCCCTAATGCAGTCTCTTGTGTCAGTGATGACAACCTATTTTACAATTTAGAGCTTGTAAGGCATGATCAGGTGACATTTGGAGCACAGTAATAAAACGACTGTTTCAGCGTAAGGATCATGGTGAACTGCAGAAGTCTTTATTCCAGAGCTATTGGTATGAAATGGAGGAAAAAACAAAAGAGCTATGAAAGGGCCACTACAAGGGAGATTACAATAAGATACAAAAACCAACAACCTACAAAATCATAATTTCCCTCAAGCAGTCAGTAAGTTTGGTATAAACTCACTTAGCAATTGTAGTGCCCAGGTCCCTGTGAGCCACCTCGCTCTCCCCCGCTCTTAATGCACACATGCGATAGCTGACCCTTCTTACTCATCACTTGTACTCAACGAGCTCGCCAGCACGCATCCCGACGGTGGCCCTGAGACAAGGAGCTGCCTTGCAGCTGGCTCCGAGTTGCACTCAGTCAGAGCGACTCGCCCCATTCCGTAAAAGTTTTCCATTTGTGTCGGAACCCCTATGCCTACTGCTCTGTATGTGCGTGTATTAAGGTTTCAATAAACAAATAGTCAATTAAGCACATAGCGTTTCTCTATTCACCAACCCATAACCTTATGGGGAGACCTGAGTTTCTGCACCCACAGATATTACCATTTGTTTGATCATTTTCATGATATTTAAAATAGTAATAGAAAATCTTAGTTTGTGCTTTTTGTAATCAGTCATAATTCAATGAGTACACTCATGAGGGATCAACGTTGTAATACGAAATTGTATGAAAGTAAGTGTGAAATACTGAAGAGTTGGTGTTGGTTTAGTATGCTGTTTAAAGTTATTGGTGAATTCTTAAAAAATTGCATATTTGATCATTTTGGAATTGGTTCACATGATACCAGCAAATTATCTCTTAAACTGACAATATTAACGTACATTATACCTGACTGTGGGTGGTGATGTTTAAGACTCCCAATGAGTGGATCAGGGTAACTCACTTTTCCTGGTATGGAGCGTACAGAAATGTCTGAAAATCATAATAGATAAGTTGTTAGAAACAAATTCTCTAAGTTATTTTACTTGTGTATTTGGAATAGAAGTATGTCTCAAAATATCTTGAACCCTAAACATGGTCAGATAGGGCTGCATAGGACAGATATTTGATTTGGAGGGGTTTTGAGGGTGGGGTGAGGGGAATGCCCCTGGCCTAAAGCATCATCTCCCCACTCCATCCCCGTATAGTCAAGGGACTGGGCTCGAGGTGTGCCCGGCCTGGCCTCACCTACACGAACCCGGGAATACCCATCCAGGCTTTCTTTTCCATCGACCTCCTCACATAGTGTAGGCTGGCTGCCCCAATACCTCTCCCCCCCTTCCCATTCGTCACTCCCGGGCGGTGAAAGTGGGAAGGTAACCTCTCCGCCAGAGCTGAGCGTTTTACTATTGATGGTGGTAGTAGGAGATCGTTCCCTTCAATGGCTTTTATAAATAAATAAAAGTATGTGTGCATGCAGTAGGCTCTCTCTATCCCTCAGAAGAGTGGAAAAAGGCGAAAGGTGCGCCTCTGCTGCCAGGGGAACATGTTACCGCAGGAGGTGGCGCCGGAGCCTACCTGTCGCTCTTAGCCTCCACGGCACATGCGCAAGAATTCTCTATCTCTATATATATCTCCCCCTATTTCAAGGGACGTGGCCGGAGCCGCTACTCTTCCACCAGCCAGTGTCCCATGGGAGGAGGCCTTTCTTACCCCTACGTCTCCAGGGGCCGCAACTTATCTCGGATTCAGTCACTCCTATTTACCGCAATGATTCCTCAATATTAGTAGTATTAATTAATTATTAGTATTCCGCATATATTTACTTGTAAAATCATAGTTTTATATCTCTTTCTTCCGGTTCCTTGCGTTCCACTAAGTACAAATTTATTTTTCGGTACTTAAATTTCTGTTAATGGTAGGCACGGGCGGGCACAAATCGTATGTACCGATTTAGTTCTCCTTCGGTCTCGAAATATTTTGCTCTTTTGTAAGTTAGCACTAACAGTATATCACAAGATTTCTTCAAGGCCGAAAAATTCCCGCAACGAGAGTTGATATAAAGATTCAACAATAAAAAGTTTGTGGCCAAGATTGATGCTTTAATGGAAAATTCCATCGAATTTGTTAAATATATACGTTTTCTTTCTAAGCAATGAAATTGTTGTTTCGGAATCTTTCGTGGTATTGGTCATTGCTTAGCAACCGTACGACCATTAAAATATCAATAAACTAGCTCTGATGTACGCTATCTTTCTTTTGTTTCCTTTACATATTCCGATCGGATTTTTAATGGGTTCGAAAGTTGATTGGAGTTCAAAAGATCTTACGGTGAAAACAATCGTTTAGTCGAATTAGATGCGCTTTATGATATGAATATTATCTTTGCTATTGAAACGAATATGTAACAGTGGTCTATTATTACAACCTACCTAAGAAATCCAGCCATTCTATAGTACTCGGATGAAGTTAAAAGCTGGTACCCCTTTAACTATATAAAACACCTTTCTGTCTTTAAGTAGAACGATAAACTCAGTTGTATAAAGGTATTTTGTGGAGGGGTAGATTGATTTTTGATGGAACTTAAAATGCAGTTATCGTATTTTTTTGATGTTTTTGAAATGGAATAATTGGCCGTTTTTTTCTAAATTAACAAATAATATTTTAAATTACACAAGTAAAATATGGCATTTTTACAGCATTGCTTTTTGTCAATGTTCGTGTAAGTAGGAGTTCCTATTCTGCAATTATATGATGTCAGTTATCTCGACTGTGCAGTGGCACTGAAAAACTTGAAAATTGAAGAAAGTAGTGAATGTTCTTCAATGAAATATTCTTATAAATATTTGAAGTTATATGGAACTCTAATCGATGTATTCCGTAATAATTTAATTTATTTGTAGTGTGACTCAAATAACATATTCTGATTTTCCGAACGTTCTAACTTTTTGTCTACTCAAGAGTTCCCGGTCAGACTACTGACGAACATCGAAGTAGAATAATACATAACTATGTGGAAGGGTTGTGATACTTTAGTTTTTAAATATTACCTCCTTTTTACGATCTATCTCCAGAAAGTACCGTATTTACCTGATTATAAAACGACCCCCCCTTCTTCTGAGTCTAGATTTGGAAACAAAATCCTAGCTTTCTTTTATGGTAAATAAGTTTTACAATAATGTATAATAAATGTTTAATTGCCTTTTGTACCCGATCATGGCAGAAGCCTCAACTTACATAACACATAGGGACCTGAATTTTCAGTTTTTTATTAAATCAAATTATGTAAAAACGAGATAATGGCTAATTTTGATAAATGATCTAAGAAATTACGATGCATCATAATAAAATACTGTACTCTTAGCCATTATATCTATTGTTACTACAAAGTGATGCATAGATTTATGTTATTGATATTCTATTTATGCATATATTCATTAATTGGAAATAAAACTTAATTACCTCATCATGGTGACTCTCGCTGAAAAATATTTTTATGCATGCTGAAAAACTAGCGGCGAAATCCATACATATAGCGCGGTTGAATAGAAATATCATTATATTGTACATAGCATTTTTTCGCACGCAATGTCCTGTGAGAAAATTGTCAATTTTTCCGTTTTGATGAAGAATATTCGTTGTTTCCGTAAACGTTCATATTTTAAAGTGCGCGCGTAGCATGCGAGAACATTTTTTCATTACACTCAAAATCGCCATTTATTTGTTTATAATTACACTGTATTATCTAGAACCTTAATTATGGTGGTTTATTTCCTTTAATTGTTGACTAACCTCAACCGCGTATCAAATTCCGCTGAACAACCTGCGCCGCGGCGCGAGCGGTTGTCACCAGCGCGCCAGTTTGACAACCCCTCGCTGGAGACTCAAAAGCCCCAAAAGACAGCTTATCACTCAGAACAGTGGTTGAGGTTCCTATCCTCAGCTCTCGTTCCTTTGCTTCCAATCTCAAGGTCAGTTCCTTCTTCGTAAGCGGTAGTTGTGGTGTAGTATTTGTCCTGAACAAGTACACGCCTGTAGCCCATGATTGAATAACGTGATGAGATTCGTTCAAGTAAAATAATAATGTAAACTACTAAGTATTCAGGAAGTAATTTGTTACCATTGAATTAGCATTAGTGTATTGAATTACTTTAAGTTTAATCAATGACTGACATTAATAAGATTCTTCTGGATTTTGCTGAAGTTTCATTAAGTTCTGTTATTTCGATTCGTAAAAACTAATTACAACTTCCGTCGGGAACCAAAACAACCTTATGTAAAGCTTTAAATTTACGTAATTTCAAATAGTAAGGCCAAACCATAAGAATAATTAAAAGATCAAACGGGACCATATCGTCGCATGCGAAAAATCGAATTATTCGTAAGATCGGTATACATAAAATCGTAATTCTACTCGAATATAAGACGAACCCACATTTTCCGAGGCTAAATTTGGAAAAAAACCCTGTCTTATATTCGGGTAAATACGGTAAGTTCTATTGGACCAGAAACTAAATAATTATTTTGAAAGAAAAATATTGCTGCACTAGGTACAAACTTGACACTTTTACAATATAGTTTCCATCATTGCTTAAGGTAGTGGTTGTAGTGGGGGAACATTTTCCATATATCCTCTTCATAGAACGATGCAACAACCTATTACAGTGCCCATTTGTTTACTGCTGATTTCACTTCATTGTCTTAATTGAATTACCACCCAGAAGGGAGCAGCTATTATCGAGGGCACACTTCACCACTAGCAAAGGCCAAAGGTGAACAGATATTAACCACTAAAAAAATAAGGTGAAGATACACAACACCTGGACAACTGCATTGTGAAATAGAAAACAAGCAGAAAGGCATGTTTAGCAACACTATTGTTTTCGATCATTTTAATTCCCATGCATGATTACCGGCAAAGGGTCCAATCCTAAAAATCCACCCAAAAAACCAACCAGGTCCATTTTGGTTTGAAATTTTTGTCCGGACATACCCTCATACTGTGAATATAACTCAACATGCTTGAATGACTTCAGCTGGAAACAATTTGACCCACTCTCTACACCCCCAATCAGCCTGACGACAACATCTGACAGCTTCATCTGTTTTGGCCAGCCTTTCAATGAAGACAGCAAGGTGAGAACTGGTGTCATCACCTTGTTAACATCTGAAGCAGCTTATTTCCAAGAGGGTGATACACAAAAATTGGCAACTGCCTAAATAATGATAGAAACTATGTTGAAAAGTAGTGTAAGCTCTACACCTTTTATAACATTTTTTCAAAATATACTATTTTTAGTAGTATATTTTAGTATATATAGTAGTAGTTTTCTCCATCTCATCTGATATTCCTTTGGACCCCTGTGCTTAATCTTGGTACTGATATTCAGCATGACTAATTTGAGTTTTTTATATTTTCTTTTACCAACTTTAAAGTTTTGTATTCTGAACCCAGGCTGTGAAAAATGCAGTAGTATAATTTCTTTAGATATCCGTTAGTTATACCGATTTTTAACTTGAGTAATTTTGCCGCTGCTCGCCTTAGATTTCTTTTATTTGGGAACAAAGTTAAAATATTTACCTTTGTTCCCAAATATGTAAAAAATACCTTCTCGTCAACATAAGGAGTATTCATATGGGTAACTCTCTATGTGGTAAATAGTGTATGTATCATCACTGGTCAGACTAAAACACATGTAAATGCAAAGCCAGCTAAGCCTGTGAGTTAAAAGCTTAGCCTGAAAGGGTATAAAAAAGGATGTATTAATGATTGTTAGAAAACATCTTCTTCATAAACGTTATAGAGTCAGGTGAGATGTGGTGGAAACGCTCCATAGTCTAAGAAATGAGCTACAAAATTTGCAATTTCCACTTTAAAAAAACTTCTTCTTTATTTTGAAATAAAGAAGTTTTTTTAAAAGTGGAAAT
>WURS02048482.1:0-11045 GCA_011762765.2 Rhinocypha anisoptera | reverse complement strand
ATTCGTCGCACGGACGACGTTCATATCGAATATGAAATGCAGGTGCAGGAGCCACCGCCCCCAAAGACTCTGCCGCAGGAGACGAAGGGACGGGGGTTTCCATGATGTTTCTGTCTGTAATAATATAACTAGTAGTTTGTGGATTACTTCTGTTTTTAATATTCCAACACTTCTTTGCAGGGGCCAACAAATATTTGAGCACTGGAACTGTACCTGACATGCTATAATGAGGCCCTATTGGACCGGGGGAAGCGGAAGGGCTCAAAAGGTCCAGTGCCCCACAGGACGGTATAACTACTAGTACGTACTGTAAGCCCCTGCTATAGCGAGAATTAAAAAGAGTACTCCGGTACTGTACTCCAGCGGCTAGCGGCTGCATCCAGAGCCTGTACCTAAGGTCCTTGTGGTCCTGCGCTGAGAATTGGTTGTTGTGCTAAGCTCTCTTTGGGTCGCCCGCGAAGCAGCCGGTCCAACGCCGATTGCGATCAGCTCTCCATTACTGCTAGTGGAAGGCTTCGGCCACCAAGTGGATGGCAAGTGCCAATAGGCGGCCTTCCCGAAATGTGACACGGTCACCCTGCAGGCGAGCCAATGGGTGCGGCGTAACAATAAACGATTGGGGGCTGTGTCGGTCTGGCATTGTGCCGCAGATGGTGCGTTCCCCTGATGTGCTGATGTGGGAACCTGGCTTGCATTGGTTCGATTTTGATTGATTGCTGGCTCCTAGAAAGGAGTACGGAGTATACTCCCTATGCCCCATACAAGGTCTGACGCGCATTCCGGGGTCTCGTATATCCGGAACCCGTATTCGGACGCCCTATACTCAGGGGAATACGGCGAGGGAGTCGAAGGACCAATTGCACAAGGCTATATAGTAGATAATAAGACGATAGGCGGTTATATTAGTCTACCCAACGTAGCATAGAGTACACGAATTGGTGAGTGCTTGACTATCTAATGTGCGCCCCGATGAGGCCACATGTATATACATATATATATATATAGAAGTCCTCGCTAAATGGATTAACAATATTCCGCTCCGAAATCTGTGGATCACGTAATCACCTTGTTATGTGATCAGGCATCAAGGCCGTGGGATCACATGACTGCGATATTCTGTTAGTACCAGGTAGATCACGTGTCGCCGGTCCGCCCTCGCTTAGGCCGATTACTCCTATATAGCAGGCCCGAGAGGCCACCTAACCAATCACACACACTTCCATTCCAAAAGGTTATGAGCCCTTTGACTCTGCCTCTGCCTCCAAAAGAGAGGTATACAGAGTACTCAGATTGTTGAGAAGAAGCAATATTTTGCCCTTTACTCATCTCTGTTTATTCTCCTTTGGCAACCCCTTTTTTTTTCCTGAGCTGCTTGGTGTGTCTAGATAGGTTCAGTGTTTTGACCTTTCTATAGCACTCAGGGTGTTATTACCTCCTATTTATCACCAGGGGGGGTAGCATATATTTTCATGTCTAAACGGATCGCCAATCGATGCCCTGGACGAAACGAAACAAAATTCCCATGTCTAAACGGATCGACCAACTGATGCCCTGGACGAAACAAAACAATATTCTCATGTCTAAACGGATCGACCAACTGATGCCCTGGACAAAAACAAAATGGATCAACAAATGAGCCCTCTGCCTCTATTCCTGCAGCAATAAGCAATAAGGATAGGGAGGAGGAAGCCTAATTTCATCAGATTAGTGATAAGAAGCAGCGTTTTGCCCTTATTCAACCATCTGATCAAATACCCTCCGAATATTGACCTCCGAACATCGAAGAATTTGAATAATTTGGCGAGGCAGTTGCTAGCACACCTGGCCAAGCAGAGAAAAACCATATAATCGATCCGTGCCGCGTCATGACGGACCGACAAAAATAGGCATAATGCCATCAAGAAAAGGACAAATGGCGACACCGGCAACTTGCTGGGATAGTCAGGAATTGGCTAAGGAAGCAGCCGACAGAGACATGTATGGAATGGATGTTGATTATGAGTCACCAACCCCAAGGCCTCAACCTCAACAAAATGAAGAGATGCTCCATGATGCAATAGATGCAGCAGCAACTCAAGGAGCAAGAATCTCATTCTCAACACCCATCTGGACTGTGAGTGCTGGATGGAGAGATATCATGAGTTGAGCAGGTGTGGGATAATAGCCTTTCAGGACTGTGTTTTTTGGCTTAACTATTTCCTGTCTTCCTCTTTTGATTCTATTGCCTACTTAGGCAATGTATTTCATTCTCATGTGGCCTATATAGCGCCTTCCTGTGTATCTAATCTTCTGGCCTAGCTCGTGCGAGGGGGGGTGTTAGTACCAGGTAGATCACGTGTCGCCGGTCCGCCCTCGCTTAGGCCGATTACTCCTATATAGCAGGCCCGAGAGGCCACCTAACCAATCACACACACTTCCATTCCAAAAGAGATGACCTATCATATGACTAGTTTACGGTTCTCCACAATGCCACTGATTGGCTAGAGAGCTTGAATCCTGACAGAACTTCAAAAAGATTGTCTTCAACTCGGTGTAAAGGTTTAGACCATGCAAAGCAAGCTCTCTGCCGGTGCCTGATTGTTTCCATCCCCCAACTGGCATATCGAGTGCCCTAACTGGCACAGAACAATTGACGCCCACTGCACCTGCCTCAAGTCTCTTTGCAAATCGAATGACCCGTTCGAAATTGAGCGTGTACACGGAAGCTAAAGATGAATAGTCAGGCATGAACATAAGTGGAATGAGTAACTTACAAAAAAGCCCGAAGTCCGTGGCATTGGCCTCAAGGAGCGCCTCGTCTTCATCTTTGAAAGTGTTGACGATAACGACTGGACCAAATATTTCTTCCTTGTACGCATCAGAGCTCCTGGGGACGTTCATTAAGATTGTTGGTTCCATGAAGTTGCCCCTAGTGTGTATATCAGCAGCTGTTGTTTGAGTAAAAGACACTATCGGACGAACCTTGTTTCCATAACGACTGCCGCCGTGTACCAAAGTTCCGTCACGCTTCCCGTCATCGACCAATCGAAGGATGTGGTTCAATTGCTTCTCATCAACTTGGGGACTGGCCCAAAGAATTAGCATTTTCCGAATTGGGGAGGTATGAGAGATAGTAAGCTTACCCTTGAAACGTTTCAGGGTTTGATGGGTTACCCAGCTGAACTTTGCTCATCAGTGTTTTGAGATGCTTGATATATTGTTCAGAAACAGATTCATGGACAAGGACTCGGCTGTTGGCCTGGCAGTGCTGCCCACTGTTGTGGTTAATGGAATAGTGGGTGCTAGAAAGCATAATCAGTCACTGCAAGCATAGGGATGCATAGAATGAAGCAACGTACTATCGAGCAGCACCAGCAATAGCTGCATCCTCAAATATGACAGCAGGGCTTTTCCCTCCAAGTTCCAGTGAAACATTTTTTAGAATAGAATCAGCCGCCATCCTAAGGATTTCCTTTCCTGTCGCAACCGAACCAGTAAAGGAAATCTTTCGAATCTTTCGATGAAGTGCCATCGCAGAACACTTTCCGAATCCGTTGACAACATTAAATACCCCCGGGGGGAATCCTGCTTCTTTAATCAACTCTGCCAATTTAAGTGAGCTGAGAGGTGATTTCTCAGATGATTTCAAAACGACAGTGTTTCCGCAGATGAGGGCAGGAGCGACTTTGAAAGCAAACATGATTATAGAAGCCTAGTAGACGTCAGCAGGAACTATAACACTGGTGGTTTATCAAGTAACAAACCATACATTCCACGGTATTATCAAACCGACAACTCCATACGGCTGTCTGACGCTGACATTCAAGAAGTTTGCAGAATTCAAGCTCGACTCTCCCAAGACATGGTAGGCACACCCCGCATAATAGCCAAAGACTCCGGCGCACGCAGGGATATCCATCCTTTTCAACAGTTCGACCGGTCTGCGCACATCGAACCAGTTTATAGTGAAATTATTTTCCGTTGAGGAGAACTGACTTTCCCATTGTTTGGCCCTCTAACTCTGATAGTTCCTGTGCATGTAGTGTAATCAATTGAGACAGCCGCATCAGACAGGAAGCTCGTTCATTGGCATTGCGAGAACTCCAATCCGCAAATGCCGTCTGCGCAGCATCAACTGCAACATCGACGTCTTCTTCTCGAGCTTCGTAAACATCGCAGATCTTTTCATCGTTCGCTGGGTCGAAAACTGAAAAGCTTTTCTCGGCCTTGCTTGGTACAAACTGATAAGATGTTAATTGGCAAATGTCAAAAACTCATCAATCCATAACGCACTTTGTTGTTGATAAACAACCTGGTTTCGTAGTTGTATGCCATGTTTGTGGTTTTGTATACCATGAAGAATTGCAGAGGGAAACGCTTCTTTATATTTCCACCTCAAAAGATCTTTGTGAAGTTTGGGTTTTGTGCATACCATACTAGAGTAGTAGTGCTATTAACTATATTTCAAGGTATCCGATATTGCCCCGATGGACCGTAGTACTCGTCGCCAGCGGCCGGCCCACACCTAAAGTGGATTTGTCCGTAGGTTTCGGTGTTTCGGAATCCAAGCTCAGCACGCGTGTATGAAAGCAGGTGCCGTTCTAATATGATTTGGAAACACAATCCCCTGGCTAGATAATAGATCCTTTGCGAAGATCCCATTTTAACAGGTGCCGTGCTTTCCGTGGGATTACTGGGAACTGGACGGCTGCAACACTTATGTGAGATTTTCTTGTGCACAGCCTGTCTGTTGTCTTGGGGCATTGTCAAATTCCAGCACTACCTACATGTAAAATGATGAAAATGGTGTGAAACACCAGCAATCAGAGAGAGCCAAGTTGTGATGTCAGCAATGAAATTAACAGCTGAGCCAAGCTGTTTCTGAAAGCCTCTGAGTATTGGCTTGAATGTACACTCTCAAGCCAAACATTCATCTCAGCTAACAAGACCTCTACCCACGGCACATCTTGCAACCTAACCTAAGCCAAGGTAGCCCCAAACAAAAACACCGGCTGCTTATTACTAAACTTCGGAACATCCTTCATAACCGCCACAGCCTCCTCACTCTCAAACGCCTGCTTTATGCCCGCATCACTGTCCCAGACGATATTGCAGCTGAACGTGTAAGGAGGCTGAGATCCGTCGAGAGCCGGCGCGAATCTGGTCACGGTCCAGCTCTGCAGACCGTACTTCTTCCACTGTTGGTCGCAGAGGGGCATGTGGTGCGAGATGTAGTAGCCGATGTTGTAGTTTGCGTCGGCTTCGTTGGGGAAGAGGATGGTGATTGTGTGTGTCATGGTTGGTTGGGGTGCTGGATAGAAAATTTTGGTGGTGGGATAGGAATGGCAAGTCAGAATAATAGAGGAGTGGATGAGCCGAAGAATTCATTGTTTGGAAGGGGCAATTTATAATGGGGGTATACTCGTTTTGTACTACGGATTATTTACCTGGTCCTAAGAATCATTAGGGTTTCAGTATCAGTCAACGGGTTGCATCCAGATAAATCCCAGGCGAATGATAGCAAATGCTCTGGACATTCAGTAGTACAGCGTAGTATTTATCCCCTGCTCTAGCAACACTCCAGGCCCCCATGTTCAACGGCCATCATTGTCGACAAAATAAGAAGATTCATTCTTGTGCTAGGTGATGAACTGGTACATAATGCCGGAACGGAGTCCCGGGATCAATCCTTGCGCTGTATCACGAGATAATAACCTGTCGTTCGACCCGATGAACCTGGACTTGTCCAGCGGCCGTGTCAGGACGTTGAATCTAGCTATCATGATAAGCGTTTACAGACGATCCTTAGCTCTAACAGTAAGTTCTGCAGATGGCCTACGTGGCAATATCCCAAAGATATAGCACTCTCACATTCAGTCCAGGTTTTGCCTCCACATACATATTTTATGAGAGACCAAACAGCAACATATCTTATTCCTTCGTTCATAGAGCCCATATGTACATGCAATGATGCAACATCCTGCTTGGATTCAACTGTGTCCCTGTCCCTTGAGCGCACTTTAATGATCTGCCATTAGTACCAAATACCCTGTTGACTTTTCAAGTGAGTTTACATGAGAGACTAAACCAATGTTTACCTCTTGTACATCTGATCATTAATAATGAGTGGGTGCAGTTACTTGGAGGGGTGCATCAAACCATGTTGTCATAGGGTGGGTCCAAGTCAGCATCCTGCATAAGCGTCGGGTATATTTTTGGGGTGGCCAATAAACGAAGGGACTGGGCTGTTTTAAATGGGGCGCCAAGGCGCTTATCCAACGATCTTCTACGGAATTTAGCGGAGTTAAGATTCATGGTGAGTGTACTCCGGAGGGGTTCACAGTATATATAAGCCAACATAGTCCTCCTTGGAATAGTTAAATAGGTACATTCTTCTTATATTGCAGGAGACGAACATCACCTCAACACAATGTCTTCCCCCCAGTTCCTTAACCGCTACCGTCAACTTGCCCCAACCGCGTCCGTCAGGGTCTCTCCGCTATGCCTGGGAGCCATGACATTCGGCACCGCCAGCAAGGAACGATACGGTGAATGCAGCAAGGAATCATCCTTTGAGATTCTTGACTATTTTGCCAGTCAGGGTGGAAACTTTATCGACACCGCCAACACGTACCGGGAGGAGCAGTCAGAGATCTGGTTGGGCGAGTGGCTCGCCTCGAGAAAGAACCGTGATGAAATGGTGATTGCGACAAAGTACACAACCGGCTACCAGGGTCACCACAAAGACCGCATCCAGGTCAACTACGGCGGAAACGGAACCAAGTCGATGCGTGTCTCCCTGGAAGCATCGCTCCGCAAACTCCAGACCGATTACATTGATCTGTTCTACGTGCACTGGTGGGACTACACCGTTTCGATCCCAGAGTTGATGCACAGTCTGAACGATCTCGTTGCCTCGGGCAAGGTCATGTACCTGGGTGTTTCGGATACCCCGGCTTGGGTGGTTAGCAAAGCCAACCAATACGCTCGTGACCATGGTTTGCGGCAGTTTGTCGTCTACCAAGGAATGTGGAATGCCGCGATGCGCGACTTTGAAAGAGACATCATTCCAATGTGTCGTGACGAGGGGATGGGTCTCTGCCCTTACGGGGTCTTGAACCAGGGTCGTTTCCAGACCGAGGCGGGCTTCAAGGAGCGTGAGAAGAAGAACGATGGCCGGAATTTCATCGCCCTTTCCGAGCACGACAAGAAGGTTTCGCGTGTGCTTGAAGATATCTCTACGGTAAAGGGCGTGGAGCTTCTCCAGGTTGCTCTGGCGTATGTTTTCCAGAAAACACCCTATGTGTTCCCTATCGTTGGCGCTAGAAAGCTGGAACATATCCAAGGCGTTGTGCCCGCTCTTGGTGTGTCTTTGACAGCGGAAGATATTGAGAAGATCGAGTCCGCTTATACTTTTGATCCTGGTTTCCCGCATACTTTCCTTAGCGGTACCCTATTCAGCGGCGAGGCCCCGAGAGGTGGTTATGGTCCAGGCGACGTGTGGTTGACCAAGGGGCTCGGGACTTTTGATTGGGTTGAGCCTTCGAAGCCGATCATGCCTGTTCAGAGACAGTAAAACTGTTGAGGCTAACGGCTCCGGATGAGATCATGCTGTTTATGCTGAAAATGCAATTTAGTCAATGAAGCAAATATCATGACAGAAAACGCTCAAAAATCTGATAGTACTTGAAATTACTATGTTGAATCAATATCCCAAATTCCTTTCTTTCTGACAATTCAACGCCAAACAGTCATATCAGTCACTCAGCCCTTGAAGATGCACTCCTACAGGTACATGTCCACATTCTCTTTATCAAACACACTCTCCTTGATCAACTTGTTCCTCTTCATCTCAGATCGAATCCTCTGTTCAATCTGCCTCCAATTCAACCCCGCCACGTCTGGAGCGTCTTGCATATTTACAATCCCAAGCCAACTCTCCCTCGTCACTCGCCCAAATGTCAAAAGGATCATTGCCACAGTCTTCCACCCCCGAACCCGACTCTCAGGCAGACGCAACTGAAGAAGCATAGAGGGCCAATTGCACATATAAAACTCATCATGCAACTTGCTATCCGAGTACGCCGGCCGAAAACTCCAAACCTTGGTCTCCAAGCGCAACCCATGTCCGCGCAGGTTACAAGCTTCAGGTCGTATTTCGAGCGAGAGAAAAAGGGAGTTGTCTGCTAATCCTTCGATGTTCACGAGCCGTGAATTGCGCAGGTTTAGATGCACGTCGTATTGAGTTGCATCTTCGATTGTTTGCGGATCGCCGACGGTTTCTTGTAGGGTTAATTCGTGGTTGATCATATCGCAGATGATGTCCAGTTCGGCGTTTGGTTGGTGCAAGTGGCGGACTTGGCCTGGTTGGTCGCCTCTGAGGACTGCTTGGATTGTTTCTGGGGATTTTCTGGGAGGAGCTGGGTGGCAGGTGCATTTGGGTTCGTTGCTATGGCGTGTTAGTTTTTGGTGTTTTCGGGGTGTTGGTGTTTAGGGCAACACAACGCACCACATGATCATCTTGGGTCTTAGATTCTGTGTCCAAATTGGTATATTCTTGTAGATAGAGGAAGAATAATATGATAAATGCTTTGGAAATCGAAGTGGTACGAGAGATTTTAGAGAGACTGGGTGATGAATATAATGATAGTTGTTGGATATCTAAAATCATTCACTGCATCCAACCAGCTTTTAATAGGAGTCAAAAATGATTTCCACAGGAAAGTTCCATTATGAAACTACTGCGGTTCGAGTACTGGTTCTCGTAAGTGCGAGTCCAAAGACTCGCAGGTGTAAGTGAAATGGGATCTTCAACTGTATGTCACGCTTGCTCCCATACACGCCACCCCGTAGGATCATTGTCCTCATCGCAAAGAGAATCGAACAAGAACAACGTGCAGCTCTCTTTGATCTTACTGCAAACAATCTGTTCTTACGGTCGTTCACCACCCAGTTGCTCACATCGATTGCAGGTTGTCTTCATAACTGTTGATTGACATGTTTATTTAGGATACTTTACATCTAAATGAACCTTTCTAGTTGACCTTTGGATATTAATCATTTGGTTCCTTCTGGCCTGACTCTATGGTCTATATTCCATACTCTATGAGTGCCCTAATCCAAATGCTTTTGGTTTCAGTGTCTTTCATGCTGAGATTTTCCCTCCTAACTCCAGGAAATATAACCAATTCGGAGTATTTGCAACTAATATAGACTCTTCTAATTTCCCGATTGTTGAATTATTGTAAAATTGATAGTTCGCTGCATAACTAAATGAAGCCCACCTGTGATTACGTAAGCACACCGCAGCTTTCCCGACTCGGCGATGGCCCAAAAGCATCAGAGAAAGAGCTTCATTGCAGACACCCAGTGGCAGCACGTCTCATTACTCCTTATTCTCTTAATATCATACTATTTACCTCTCTATTCGGTTTATAGTTGCTATATCAATCCTAAACAGCAACAATGTCCAACGAAATGGAGGTCGACCCCCCAATCTCACAAGACGAGGCCTCAGCACAATCTGGCTTCGAACCACAAACACAAGCCGGTGCCGTCGCGGTACGCAGTATTGAGGGGTGGATTGTGATGGCATCGAATATCCACGAAGAGGCGTCTGAGGAGGACGTGACAGACCTGTTTGCAGAGTATGGGGAAATTAAGAACTTCAGTCTGAACCTTGACCGTCGGACGGGTTATGTGAAGGTATCCTTACAATCTACTTTTGTCTCCAATTATATTCTCTTTTTCATACGGAAATGCTAATGATGTTTTCTATTAAACTAATAGGGGTATGCCTTGATCGAATACTCGACTCTTCCGGAAGCCGAAGAAGCCATTAAATCCTTGAACGGCGCCAAATTGCTCGAGCAGACCATCAATGTCGACTACGCTTTTGTCCGGCCTCCGCCATCAGGCAAAGGGAAGGGCGGTGCACCGAAGAACGGTCGTGGCGGACGAGGTCGCAGCAGGAGTCGCGAAAGGAGTCGCAGCCCCGGGGCCGACAACGAGAGGGATTAAAGGGGATCGGTTACATTGTGGATGTTACTGGAAGTTTGGTTATCTTCTTTTTGCCTTGAGAGAAAAAAAACTCGTCTTGTTGTTCGCTGGATGAAGGTTCAACTGGGTACTGGGTACCATCCCCGAAGTGAGCCCTGCTGTTGGCCGGCGTTGTCTCTTCGTTATGGGCTTTGCATACATTTCCACGCATGGACGATGGCTGTATGTGATACTGAAAGAGATATTCGCCGGCTTTGTGATCTGTTTTCATTGTGGTACGCAGCCTTGACTCCGTCGTTCTTTCTGGCCATGATATGATACTGACTTGGACTTCAGATTGGATGATTTGCTTCTTTTGACCAATTCAGTCTGGATATCCCAAAATTGTTCAAGAATAGAGGGTTTCTCGCGTACTTGCGTTATTTGCTTGCATTCCTTTTGCCGACTTTTCTGTAGTATACCCTCGACCAGGGTACAACAAAGTACAGTATGGAGCTTATAAAGCCCAATCGCAATCCGATCCTGGATAAAGCATACCATACTCCGTGGTAATCCACGAGGGCATAAAATAGTAGTATGTGTTTGATGTCTGGCAGGCCGAACGCAATACGTAAGTAGAGAAGGCGCGGCCCGGCTGCTTCCCCCCGCATAAATCTCCGGGCTCGATCGAACGCTGTCTTCTCGCAATCCACCACCTCCATCTCTCCAGCTGGTTCTATATACTGCTGGTATCTTTTCTATTACTACCTAGTTCATTTGAATCGCTACGGTCGTTTCCTCTTTATCATTAACTCCCTTTGTCCCTCATCAAGTCCTGCGCATGCCTTGAAACGCATTCGCCGGCCTCTGCGGTCTAATTAAGATCCTCGTACGACCGAGATCTATATCTGAAACCTCGGCACCATGAACCTATATACTATCTCGTTTTTCATATTTTTATACTTTGTCTCGGCCCAGGTTGGAGCAGCCAATGCGCAGGCGCGTCGGTCCCAGCATCTTCTTGTGCCACCAGAACACCTGCAGGCAGACGACTCTTCACGACAGACGGAAACACCCGGTAGTGCATC
>WURS02048472.1:0-11046 GCA_011762765.2 Rhinocypha anisoptera | reverse complement strand
GTAAATACAAGGTTGTCAACAATAAAATTTATCGTGCTTTCTAGGGGTATTTTGTACTGTAATTCTTCCTGGGGGTCTCCATAATATTCATGACTCTTATCCGGTTGGTGGCCCGAGAATAATTCCATTACAAGGAGTTCAACTTTTGAACATAAATTTCCACGTGGTGAGGCCTACAACCAATAGAGGGAACACTTAAGCGTCCTGCCTGCGTTCAACCTGTCTACGCCCGTTTGAATTCGATGCAAACTAACACTCATCCGCGTATTTTCTGTTCTTTTTACGTGTTTGAAGCTTGTCTGCCAATTTGAAACGTTCCGTGAGGGGGCGAATCAGCAGTAGTCTGGTGGTGTCAGGTGGCGCTATATCCCCGGCAGTTCTTGACGTGAAAGTAATCTGAAAAAGGTGTGGAAATGAAGTGCGCTTTAAACATAGATCTGGCCACACAAGGTGCACCGACGAGGAGGGTCTAAAAATGTAATTCCGCTTGCTGTCGACAGACGGAATTGTGAAAGGGTTCACGAAAGGGATTGTGGAGTGATTCTTATTCGCAATTTTTGCAAGGAGAAAAATCTGTCGTCGAGGATCGCATTTGGTCTCCCAGCCGAGTTAAAATTCCAGCGGGAGCGGGGGAAATATTGAAATGCGGGATATCGGTCGGCATTTGTTCCTTTTTAAGGGTTTTATACGTTTTCGGTGGCCTCGAGTTACGGGCGGCGAAACGCTATGGGCGGGAGGTGTCGTAAATCCGTGAGCGTAGGTGTTTGGTTGTCGAGCATGGGGCTCTTGACGGTTAAACTGCAGAGGAAAATATATGTTGGGATAGGAAATGAAAAGGAGAGCCATAAAGCCTGTAAGCACGGAAGCGAACACAATTTTCGAAGCACGGCAGCAAAATGCTGCGACAAAGGAATAGGCATTGCGGAATTACAACCTACCCTTTGAGGTGAGTCTTTAAAGGCTTAGTCTCCTTAGGAGAAGAAATGTAATTTGTTCTGACGATTTAACTCAAGAAAGGGATAGGAGAAGTGTAATCATGAAAGTAGTACTTTAATCATTTGGTCGAAGAGAAAACGGTACATATTTCTAGGTGCTTTTGAAATGACGGGAAGTACAAAAAGAACAATCTAACATGATGGCAAATTAAAATGAAACTGCAGCTGTACCATGTAAATTATCAACTATTGGTTTAGGTTATGATATAACATGAGTACAAAACTTAATTATTGATTTGAAAAGTATCAGCAATGTCACTAATGTTTCTTTTCGTCCTTAATACAGGTTGTGAATAATTATTGTTTACGAGTGTCAGTGGAGCTCTCTCAAGAGTTTCATATATGTTGAGAAGTTTCTTCAGAGGACGCCAGGGATTAATAACCGTTTTTAGTGGAAAACGAAGATTTTCAAAATAGGAGAAACATAAGGAAGAGGGCAAACAGCTTTGATTGTGATCAAAGAAAAACTGAAGTGGACACTCCTTCCCGTAAAGGTCACGAAACTATTATGTAAGTATCTACAAAATGTTACATTTTCGGTTAAGGCTGTCTTTATGAACCTATCGGAGAGTGTAACAATTTTTTTTAAATTTTCTGTCAAAATTGTCATTTGTGGCATAAGTTAATGCTCATTTCGATGTACTCTGTGAATAGGTTCGTGGGAAAAAACTAACCTTCTGAATGGAATCGAGAATATTCTAAGAAAATGGTTCATCGACCAATGTTTCGGCTCAAACGGTGCGGGCATTACGCAAAGTTAATGAGAAGGGCTAAAAGACTCCCAGTCCCTAGGGGTCGTTGACCGCAGACAAGGAAGGAACTCATCACTCGATTGACCTGATATATTAGAGGTTACCAAATGACTCTCATCCATAGGGAGGTATAATTTTGTAACTAAAACATTCGACAGAGACAATTTGTTACAATTGGACTAATGCTGTTAATTAGGTAAGCAAGATTCAGGTAGAAATCGGAGTTACAGAGGAGAAAATTACACACAGCGGGCGACTCGTACTCGCCAATCCGTCGAAAATGTCTAGGAAGAACGAAGATGAAAACACTTGGTTTTTCCACATGAAAATTTTTTATTACATACGACATAGGTTTCGACCTGCAAAGTCATCTTCAGAGATGACCTGAAGATGACTTTGCAAGTCGAAACCTAGGTCGTATATAATTTTTTTTAAATTTCATGTGGAAAAACCAAGTGTTTTCATCTTCGTTATGAATCGCTTCCACAAAGTAACGCCTGAAAATACCCAATTTGTCTAGGAAGAAATTGTCTTTTGGAGAAATTGCAGTATCGTTAGTCGCGATACATAGCTATCAAACAATTATCGTGGATTTCGGTAGAAATTTAGTGACTATGGTATCATGACTTAAAAATAATTTAAATAAAGTAACAATTTTCTACTGCTAAAAAAATTTTAATGGTACGATCCGGGTTTCAACGTACTCCATTATCATCAGGTAAAAATACTAGGTAGGTATTTGTACCTACCTAGGCGTACGTTGAAACCCGGGTCGTACCGTTAAAAAGTTTTTTTTTTAGCATTGGAAAAGTATTTACTTTAACGTTATGACGTCGGACTTCCACAATATCACGCCTGAATCCGCCCAATTGTCTGTGGTCTCATTCTAGTGCTGACGTGTAACATACATAGTGGTGTTTGTACGTGTGACATCCATCCTATGTCACGGATTGGATTATAAGTTTCATTCTACTGGTATTGGAGAAGTTTTGGTCCAGTTCTCCTATGCTGCAAGCGCGGAAAGTATTTGTGCTCTATTCCGAGATTATTTTCTGATAATGAATCCATCTGTTGTTCTTCTTGCTTCTTCCACCGCTGGTGATCTCTTATTTGATCGTCATATTCATCCATCAAGAGCTTACCACCACCGTCGGACAGACTCATACGCTCACCGAAATACTAGCTTTCCCTACTTCCGCTTTTACGTATTATCCTGCGGCATGGGGGAGCCGCCACCACACATGCCCATGTTAGAAGTTATTCACACCGAAGGAAACTAATTGCATTCAAAACATTCATGGAAAAACATTAATCACATCATGCGGGAACATCGTCAAACTACGTATAATTAATGAACCTACATGCAAAATAGCCACGAAATACACACATTACCTACCCTAATTATCTCTCTGGCAATATTTACATTAATCTCTGGTCGTACTGGAGAAAAATGACACCCCAAATCAATGTCCCTGATCTCACGCGCGTGATGTGATATAAGGTAATATTACAGGGCCTGCAATAAATGCCCCCAACCTCTTCATTGAAGTCATCCACCTCAAACTCACAAAATAAACTTATATTTTAGTCTACGATCAAGGAGCAGCTCCCAACGAAACCCCTCCAATGACATCGTTACACTGCTAAGTTGATCTTAACAACATATCTCAAATCTACCCCTAACAACGACCTGAGGACCGCAATATTTGTTCGTCCTCGCCAGCGGAGCAATTAGCAGTCTCGTTTCGAAGAACGAGATTCCCGACGAAAGCTCTTCTAAAGTCGTCTTTCACTCGGCCACTGCCTCCACGCGACCATACACGACCGATTCGACCCGCTTCCGATGCCACGCGCGATCTCGTGTCTGTTGCTTTTTTTATTTGTTTTTTTTTATTTTGGTCGGGGCACGAAGCGAGGCTCTCTTAAAGGAGAGGCGGCGCACGCGTCCTGCCCCGATCGGGTTGGCCCCGAGGAATTCACGGGAGAGAGAGAGAGGGAGAGGTTGCTTGCTCTCCGCACGTGATTCGTTGCGTTATCAAGAACGGCAGCTGACCGGTTCGTCGACTCGCGGCGAGGGGCGTGCATGGGGGG
Source organism: Rhinocypha anisoptera (assembly GCA_011762765.2). NCBI lineage: Eukaryota > Metazoa > Arthropoda > Insecta > Odonata > Chlorocyphidae > Rhinocypha > Rhinocypha anisoptera. The sequence continues at coordinate 7,208 of WURS02048472.1, read as the reverse complement.
CTTGAAACGCCGGACGTCTTCATTCAGTCGGAGACGGCGCTTCGACAGGTGACGGAATTGAGATTTGGATAACGATATGCCCGTGACGTCTATAGCATGGTCTCGGTGCTGAGTGTGACTTAAACATTAATGTTGCTTTCGACGCTGTCCAAAATATGTGCGATGTGTTGCTTTGTCACGGAAACATCCTGCGACGGTGGAAGCAAAACATTCACGGTCACACGTCAACCGCTGATCCAACGTTTTCGTGTGACTTTCAAGGAAAAATTCGAGTTGTCTCCCATAAATTAAACCTGCAATTTACAGTGAGAGAAGAAAAAACTTTGCACTTTCCACATATAATTTTATTTTTTTACGCATCAGGTGTCGCTGATGATGATGCTGCCTGATGATGTCGCTACGCGACGAAACCCGGGTCGTAAAAAATAAAATTATATGTGGAAATTGCAAAGTTTTTTCTTCTCTCACTATGAAGGATTTCCACCAAGTTAAGCCTGAGACGGTTTCTTACATCAATTATTCTTTAGCCTTCTTTGCTTACCGGCTGATTTCATTTCTCATATTTTATATGAGTTTCTTTACTTTAGTTTTTGAACCTCTGTGTCTTTATCTCAATCCATTTGTGATCCATTGTTTTCCTTTAAAATTTTTTTTCGCCCTATAGTTTCTTCTGCAGCTTTTTTTATGTTCCCTTTCTCAGATGTTACAATCTTTCTTTGATTTATTATGCCTTATGTTTGTTCCACATCATTTTGCATAGCACCCATTCAAATGCAATTCTTTGTTCTTGTTTCTCCAATCTACTTGGATCTTATTGTATGTTAATAGAATGCTGGTAGGAATGTATATGTAATTTATATCAGTCAGAAAGCTCATTAAGAAGATATAGTTAGTCAAGTCAGCTTGCGATCCTCAAAGAATCAATTTTAGATGAATTGGGAGGCTGGAGAAATTGAAGGTAAGTCGTTTGACAAGAAATTTAATGCGTTACTTAAAAAATTAGAAGCCCTAAGTTAAAACAATCAATTATGACTAAAATAATTGAAATAAAATATCTTCACTAAAATTCTTTTTATATAGTACTACCCTCGTTAAAACGTACTCCCTTAACGTCAGGTTAACGGAGTACGTTAACGTTACCCTACATTAACGTTACTGACGTTAACGTCAGTAGCCTGGTACTACGGAATTTGTATCTGACGACAACGGAGTGCGTAGAAACCCGGATCATACTACATAAAAAATAACATTTAGTGGAAAATTTATTTTATATCAATTATTTTAACCTTATATCAGACATATTTTAACCTTCCACAACATAACCCGCCGGAATCCACCCAATTACCGTCAAAATAGGAGAGCGATATTTATAGCTACGCCATTTCAGGTATTTCTAGTTTCTGGAAGAAACAGATTATAGTAGTAAGTTTGTGAGTATAATAATTCGGTGAAAAAAGTACTTACAAGGAGGATAGAATTTATGAGCGATAATTAATGCAAGGGTTTTTTTTATTCCAGGGAAAATCTTGAATTGGGTAATAGTGTCAAATGTTCTAGAAACCTGACCGTCGAGGAAAGAGATTGAGCTAATGTTTGAGACTTTTTAAGGTGTGGATGAGAATGGATGAGGTTAGGTGTACGAAAAGTAGGAAGAATTAATTAGTACCTACTGGATGTGGTAGAGGAGGATATGATTTAGTCTGGAGGAATACGAAGAACAGGAAAAGTGGGTGAGCGAAATATTAACAGACTATGGGTTGTTGAAGAGGGCATCAGGAGGTAGAATATTTGTAAAACGAGGCAAACGAAAAATAACTAGTATTATTGGCATGTAGTTGCAGATAGTACGAGGAACTTTGAGTGGAATGACGTTAATTGAAGGATAATGGCAAATTAAGTGTTCATAAATGTAAGGTACTGGAAATCATCCGATCACTGTTTATAAAGACTTATAGTGGTTGTAGTGTAATATAGTGTAATATAGTGGTTAATCAACCTTGTATCCATTTTTTTTTTTTAGCAGTTGCATGAAAATGCCTGAGGGCCTGGTAGCCAAGTGATCAGATTGCTTGGCTACTGAACGGGGGACCTGACCGGGCTCGGTGACGCATCTTAACACCCCCAGCTAAAACCCAAACTGTGTGATTTTCTGGGTCACCATAAGAAACCACGGGAATAACAGGAAAAGACACTAGCGACCCAAACCCGATGGGTGAATTTCCACGCCGGACTTAGCACTAGGTGGGCTAGTTTTGGTATTTAAAAGCCTACGACAACTGTTATTAGCAATTTCTGTTGTCCATTAAAAACTCCTATTGTCCAGTAAACCACTTTGACCATAACTAATAGCGCCACTCTCCCTATGCTACATAAGTGCTGGTTGGCATAAAAGGATTTGCAATTTGATTCCATTAAAATTTTTAATTCACATTTTCCTTTAATGCACCCGCTTATATCTGATGAGAAATTAAATATCCGACGGGTTTGAAGAAAAAGTTCCAAGCTGTCCTCCGTGTCAAGGCGAGGTCATCGTAGTATATAATCCCAACTTTTCGACCGAACTTCCACTCGAGTTGACCCAAGGTTGAAGGCCCACCCGAAGAAGAAGCCGTGACGTCATGCTCCTCCTGGCTTTCGTGTCACTTTCCTCGTATGGCGACAGAGGCAAGCCTTGGGGGTTGCTATTGTGATCGGCGAATCATCAAAGGGATGTCCCCAGGAGGATTGGAGTGTCGGGAGGGGGGGGGGGATAAAGAGGAGGTCTGAGATGAGACTGCGGAGGAAGGAAAAGAACTTTGTCGGGCGGAATTGCGAAGTTCGTACGACAGGGGGAAACCAGGGGCGATTTCGCGAAATGCGAGCGAGTCGGGAGGTTTGATATCGGTGGGTGTTTGGAAGAGGAGAAACTTTTGATGATGTCAAGGCGAGGGGGAAAGTGTGGAGTGTAATTATTATTGATTGTAAAATCGAGGAATGCGTAAAAATTTCCTCTTTGAGTGAGGAGCATCGCTGGAAATATTGGTGCGAATGTGGATGGTGGGAATGGGGATGGTGGAAATATTGATTCTGCAGGTGAGATGGAATGACGGTGGGTGGAGTGGGAGGTGGAGGTGGGGGGAGTGGGGTAAGAATTGGGAAGGGTCTCTCGGAAATTCTTCGTGAGAGCCCCTTTTTTTGGAGGACCGTCAGTCGAAGGATGGCGCCCTTGTATGGCTTGACTCCTTGTACTACACATTGGTTGTTATTTCGCCGTCAATTTCCAGTGCACGTGGGTAGGATGGCAAATAATTTCCTTGCAATAACTAGATAAAAATCGGTTCTTTCACTATCTAATAATCCCGGAACAATTATAGCAATCCTTGGGGGGGAACATATGCAAAATAAATAAATGCAATAAGACTTCCTGCAGACGGCCTGGGGATCGCGTGCCCGCCGATTTTTTTTTTTTTTGGTGATGCGGAAAATGTATTTACGCTCTCTCAGGGAAGGTGTCACTGGGGAGTGCGTAAAGGTCGCGGGTTCCAGTCCCGCCTAGGGCATCGGTATTTGTGATTTGAAGAGATGTCAAATGGCCGTTGCCATTGACGCGCCCTGCAAAAAATACTATTGTACTATGACTTCATGCGAAGACTTTTGGCTGCTATTCACACACTATTCATTCATGCTGGATTTCAGAAATTATAGTAAAATGTCTCTAAGACCCTGGTATCACAGTTGATGGAGCGCTTGGCTACTGAACGGGGGACCCGGGTTCAAGGTCCGGAACGCGGCGGGATATCTCCAGCTAAAGTTCAAGTTGTGTGGTTTTATGGGTACCAACTCCCTGGAAAACCAATGCCGGGACGGGAAGAAATTTCCCCCCACCCTGATGTGAGAATTTTCACTCGCCGCTGGGCTTAGTACTAGGAGACCTCTAACATCGTCTGTCAAACTGACATTATGGTCGAAGTGTGGCTAGAAAAATCAAATACGTATGGTATACACATCCTGTGCTTTTTATCATCTTTATGGATGGATGTAATATAATATGTTTTGTTCTCTGTACTCTCAGTGAGAAAAAAATAAATTTTCAGCCATTCCGTTCTGTAGTCTATCTCCCCAATTTAATTTTTTTTGAATTTACTTCTTCCTCCTGGTACCGGTTAACATATATACCCGGATTAGAACTAAGTTCGTATAATCAGTTTTTATGTTAAAAATTACTATCGGTGAGATCAATGAGTGGTCAATGTTGATTATTCTTCTTTATACGCTTTTATTCCGGATTTTTTGGTTTACCATAGTAACATGTGGTTATTAAGATGACTATACCTCCCCGGAAAAGCGACTTCCGAACATTTTTATACAGCTCATTTAAACTGTATCTCAACCCAGCGATCGGGAAGTGGCTGCAGATCAAATTCCTTCCATAACATCGCTACACTGCTGCGTTGGATACATGATTACCTTCGGAGAACGTAGCTGTTCTAATTTGCTCCCGATCCAATCCCAAAATTAAACCTACCTCACTAAGATGACTAGCCACGAGAGGATTCCATTCAGTCGTCGTACGCGACACAATTTTTCGTCAAAAGCAAATCGTTTTCATGTGGCTTAGTGACCGAGCCAAGTGAGGCGGAAGCGCTTTCATTGTTCGAAAAAGTGAGGGGCGGCCGATGAAATACAAAGATCCCACACGTTCGCGGAAATGCCTGCAAAAATTGGACGCAGCACAGTCCTACAAAATTCCAACGAAGACATGGATTATATTCAATGCGCGGGGCGATCCCCCAAAAACATTTTTTTTCAAACCGAGTGATTTCGATTAAGTAAAATGACATCGGAAGCTAAATATTACGGGCAATATTATTTCGATTTCCACAGGAGGGGGAGGTGGAAACTCCAGGTTTGGAAGTTCCAGGGTGGCAGACAACTCACATTCAGTTAAATCACTTGATTGGGAGGGGGGAGATTCGGACCTTTCCGTTTCGGATTGACCAAAATCGACAGGCCGTGGGCATTAGCGAATGAGGTAAGGGTATTGGGAGGGGGGGAAGGGAGAGGGCGATCGTGCGTTTGCGTTATTGGGTTCTGCGGAATTATGGTTTTCCGCAGAGGCGATGGGGTGAAATGGGAGGGTGAGGGATGTAGGAGGGGGCGCTGGCAAATTGACGCTAATTCGGGTCTCGGCGGGAGAGACCGGGGTGGGGTTCCTTTCTCACAGGGATGACATGAAATGAAAGTGACAATCCCGCGCGTCTGATATGCGCAGAGTGTATGACTTCATTCAAGTACCCTCCGTTGTTGTTCGCTCGCTGTGGGGCCGGCAGAGAGCGCGGACTGGAGGATGCCGATAACTATCGGAACGTGATATCGGTTTGGACTGGCGTGACACTGATAATACACGGATTTGAGGGAATGGCCATCGGTGCGACGAGTCCCTTTTATATCTTGATAACTTGTTATGTAAGAAGGAAATGGCAACCGAACTGCGATGGAGGACAGAAATAACTAAATAAGATAACCGTCTCATCGTAATATACGTGTTTATAACACGTATATTGTGATGAAAGTTCGTAGGTTTTCCCGGCGAATGTTGATGATGAAGTTTTCTCGGGTTTCCAACCGGGTTAGGGTGTTTGTAGGCACCGAAGTTTCGACAGCGTAGTCTGCCATCGTCTTCTCACCCTGAGTCTCACCCTGAAGAAGATGGCAGACTACGCTGTCGAAACGTCGGTGCCTACAAACACCCTGACCCGGTTGGAAACCCGAGAAAACCTCATCATCAACATATTGAAGGTGTCGCCCGATCAATAAAAAATCTCACACGTCATTGACACAAAAAAGTGAACTGGTTGCAGAGCGTTCCCGAGTCCTTCGAGTGCAATTTTTTTTTCTTCTTTCGAAAATTCGAGTACCAACCCCAGTGTGATTTCTCGAGGCTCGAACTGTGTTACGTTGTTGCATTGGCTAAATTCTCCACTGTTTACAGATGATGCAATTACAATGTTTTATACTAATCGTAAAGAGCTCGGAACTCATGCACGCTTGGAAGACCACTGTAATCTCAAGTAGTCTAATCTAAGCCACACTCCGAAAAAAGAGGAGTTGAGGAGTATTGTTCTTATTTGCAGGAAGATGTTTTTTCGACGTGGAGACCTTTTCTTTCTTATTTAATGCCATCATGGCCTAATGTATCCTGGCCACGGAGTCTGTCTTTCTGCGTCTATCTTAAATGATCACAGTTCCCAGGTACGTCAATCGGTTCGGGTTGTCCAGCGGTTATTTTTAAGGGCGATGTGGGTCCTAGTTCCCTGTCTGCCCACTACCATTACGTTTTCTTTAGAGTGGTTTTATTTTCATTTTGTAGGGGGAACCAAGTAAAGCAACCATCTTTTCAGTGTCTCGTTTAGTTCTTCCTCACTCGCAACCAACATCGCAATGTCATAGGTAAATGGTATCATATCAATCGTCTGCCCCTTCTCTCGTATCCCCCTTGTATATATAGCTCAACTTCTCTCTAACTTTATAGAGGTCTCTTTTGCACGAAGCAGTTGTAGATGACATACGACAGGCCTTCCCTCACTGCCCGTCTGATGTTTGCCTCCTCCACATGAATGCCGCAACGTACCACTGCCTTTTCTCTCCTTGTATAAGCTCCAGATAACTCTTCTATCCTTGTACTTTATTCCCACTTCCTTCAGGTCTCTGTATAGCTGTGTCTAGTCGACTCTTTCAAATGCAATGCCTTTTCAATATCTATTAAGGCTTGGTCAATCCGTTGTCTTTTCTACTCCCCTAACATTCTCAAAACTTCTTCATTTGTTTTACTCTCCGTCCACCTCTCTTTCTCCATCCACCTCACTTTCTCTCCAATCGTCACCAAGGCCAAAACTAAAAAGCCTCCAATCAACGCCCATCATCCTTCCTCATGGACCAGGTTTCGGATCCATAGAATGCTATCCAGGCCTAATGTATTCTGGCCACGAAGTCTTTCTTGCTGCAGATAAGGATTTTCACCAATCTTTTCTCCAATTCTTTGTTTAGGGACCTTCTCATCAACTCTGTTCTTTTCGCAAAGGTCCCTTGTGCTAATGCAATTCTTCATTTAATATCCTGCCAATACCACACATTTTTAGTCCATATCACACAGTCCTTATCACCAGAGAGCAGTACGAGGGTAAAATTTCTGATATCCTCAGTGACCCGATCTATAAGAAACTGTCGAA
>WURS02048461.1:0-11046 GCA_011762765.2 Rhinocypha anisoptera | reverse complement strand
AAATGGAGTGAAAATGATTAAATTGTAAGTGGAATGTTTGATGTTTCAATTTGTATTATGTACTTGTATTTAGAATTTGTATTAATTGAATCTATATTTCCTTTATCTATCCTTTTTTAATGCTCTACCATTCCTTTCCACAGCATTGTTCTATCCTTTTATGTACCTATTCTAATTGCTGTTGTCCTCTTCTGTGTCTTCTTTTATTTTGCTCTAGTTTTGTTGAGCAAGGATTTTATAGGATGATGAACATTAACTTCCCTACTCAAGTCATATATAAGGTCTGTCTGGAAAGTAGTCAGACTGAATTTTTAAAAAATATTTTTTGACACTATCATTATATCAACTTAATAGTCTTCAAAGTAGGCCCCTTTTGCATTAATACAGCATTTCCAGTGACTCTGCCAATCATGGAAGGCCCTCTCAAATGCAGAAACTGAAATGAGCTTTAACTCTCTCATCGTGGCCTATTGAGAAGCCTGGGTCGAACCGTGGTGCCATCCTTTCATAACCCATTTGAGTCAGGGGAAGAGAAAGAAGTCTCTGGGGGAGTGAAATCTGGGCTGTAGGGTGGCTGGGGAAGCTCTGGAACACAGTGTTTAGCCAGATAGTCCATGACAGCAAAAGTGGTGTGGCTCAGTATATTGTCATGGTGAAGCTTCCAGGAATCGGTGATTGCTAGTCGGACACGAGCGACTCATTTTCGTAGTCTAAATGGAAAATTTAAGTGTTCAGATGTCATTCGAAAACTCAATCTGCAGTCGGAGTTCAAAAGTTTTTTAATTTCACCAAGTTTTCATCATTTTTGGTCATTGAAGGTCATCCTGAGCATTGATTGTCCTCAACTTGCTATCTTCCCTTGGGAAACAACTTGTGCCACTCGAAAACACTTGATCAACCCATTCACTTGATCAATCATAAGCACTTTTAATCATTTGATGGATTTTACTTACAGTTTTATCGAGTTTGAAGCAAAAATTTACTGCATAAGGTACCTTGACTGGGGTTCACTTTAACATCAACCTACACTTCGGAAAGGCTTGGACGTGACTTAAGCACTACTTAGTTAAGACACTCCACCACCCGACCCAAGCAAAAAGGTCCCCCCTCCTTTGCTCCATCTGGGCAGGAAAAATTCAGTCCAACTACTTTCTGGACAGACCCTGTAGTTCCCAAGGTTCAAATATCTTTTATTGTCTGTCATTATTTATTAGGAATAATTAAGTGTTTCCCATTAAATTTTTCAATAGTGTTTCTAACACTACATGATTATTTAAATGGCAACACCACAGAAGAAGAACACCTTTAAAAGCACCGCAGTGTGGAATATACTGAGTGGAAGTCTTCCATATATACCCTACTCTTCCATCTACTGTCTTTTAATAAAATTACTCCTTAAGATAAGTATATTTTAAGAATAAGTGGTGAAAATATCTTACCAAGTTTTGTTCTAAATTTCTTGTTCTCTATGTTGGCCAGACTGGTAGTTGGACTACTCATGAGAAGTATATTTCAAGTTACCTATATCCAACAATGTACAATGTGTGATTTCTCAGGAAAAATGTTTCAATGGAGGTTCTAAAGTCAATTTATTTTGGTTATTTATATTCCTGAGCTTCATATCCCTAGAAGATGTGTGGCTACATAGTGTATCAAGTAGTAATATTTTTGTTTATAGAGTGCACTGATGGCTAAGGTCATTTTGCACCTCTTCATATCATAGAAAAAAGCCCTGCTGGACAAACACAACACCCATGCCCTGGGTGGGACTCATACCATGACCTTTGGCTTAGCCAGTGAGCACCCTACCATAGGCTAACCAGGCCAGGTACATAGTGTATCAAATGGCTACAAGTGCCTGTGTAGCACTCTGTGTATAGCCAGTTACACAACTGTGTGGCCAGTTACACAGAGTGTGTAGCCAGCAACACAGATGACTAACATACTGCATAGCCATTTGACACATTTTGTAGCCACTTACTTTTTGAATGGTTTAATTTTCTTGGGATGACACTAACACAATTCCTCAAAATATTTCTTAGTCGGAAATAGATACTAAGATGTATTTTTAATTAGCTCCCAAGAGCCACATGTAAGCCTCTCCTAAGAAAGCTTTTTAACTTTTTGTCATTTCCATGTTTTCATAGTTTCTGTTAGATTACTTCTTTCAAAAAATTCTTTCTACACAAGGATATTCATAATTATGTGACAAGAAACAAATATAATATCCACATCAATAGTCATGAAAGGTAGTTTTTTTCATGTGGCTTTAATCTTCTCCCATGGCCTTTGGACCATTGCTGTATAATAAACTTACAAAGAATAACATGTTTAATTTAAAAAATAATTAAAGAGGTACCTGTTGGAATAATGCTTTTACAGTGTACCAGAATTTAATTCAAATTAACTTATTGTATGAATTCATTACTCATTTGTTGTTATTTTGACTATTAGTATATGTTGTGGACTATATTGTTTATATGTACATTGATGAATCCTATTCCTGTAATTATAATTGTATGGTCTCCTGGAGAATAAATAAATGCATATTAGGCATGCATGGTGATAGGTGACCCTATCAGGAAATAATTATTACTGCTCTCATCAGTTCAGCTTCATGGGTCACTTGAAAACTCAAACTCTTCAAAGTTTGCCTTACATGGAGAGGAGCATAAAACATTGCATCTTTAGTATCTCTTCTTGTCAATTTAAGATAATTTTTTCACTAAAACGGAATAAATGCACCTGAAGACTGCATCATATTTAAGTAACTGATGTTATTCTTGAAGTACGTGCAAAATGAGATGCACGTAGCACACTAAATCTTGCAGAATTGTATCTCTCTGAAATTCAATCTGAATTTCAAAAAAAACGAAATCGGAATGGGACAAATCGCTGTAAAACGAGGTTGAGAAATAGAGATGATCTTTTCCATTTTTCGCACAATTATTACGGATTAACAGAACTGAATGAGTGGAAGCATAGAACGGAGAAACCATAAATAGCTCCTCTGTAATTTCGGCCAATTTCTCCTCTCATTTTTACAGAGTTCTTTCAGCGCCACACATAAGTAATATAAATTATCCGTGGATACTTTTGTATTTTATTTCGGACGAGGTAGTTTTTTTTTTGATGACCTGAATTTTAATTTCAGGGAAAACATTACCGAGCTTTTCGAAAAATGTACGCACACCGCTCATGCAAATTCCCATTCAGAGTGGAATTTATTCGAGTTCAATCTAAAAGACTTATGGTTATACAAACTACGACACAATATTTCGTCTCAATGTGAACATCCTTTTCGATTGGAATTCCCTGAAACATACATTTAACCTTTATATAAAATGTAATTCTTTCCCTTCATTCTTCCAACACTATTTCCACAATTAGAAATTAAACTATTTAGTCGAGAACTATTTGATCACCAAATTTGTCTTTAAATGACAGTTTCACATCATATAATCATAAAAATACTCACATAAAATACATTTAATCTCCCGCTGAGCATTCATAATTTCCTCAGCCCAGAGATTATGTAAGTGAAGCTTTTCTCCACAAGAGGGTAGCAACACCCTGCTGCGGCTGGGAATCTCCTACACAAATGAATAAGAGGTGCACCAAACTCGGCGGGAATTAGCAGGAAGTCAGGCCAGTAAAAGCTATGAATATTGTTAAAATCTAAATGCTGTACGTAGCTTAAGTATTATGCCTGTGTCGGGAGTAATAGCACAACAAGAATTTATATGACTACGGTTTTGCTAATAATGGTAATATAATGAGTAAAGAGCTGGAAAGAGAGTGCTCACTTTTGGCCATTACCAACCATTTTCAGTTAAAGCTAGAACGCTGAATACTACGTAAAACATATTTATATGCATGAGTTAGTAGAAAACAATAAGCACTAGTACAGACATATATTGTAAGTCGCTGATAGACAAAATATCTCTGGAAAATGTGTCAAATATCGTGAATAACGTCAAGGTTAATATTTGATTTGAACAGGTAAATGAATCAATAAAATTTTATTAGCGATAACATTATGTATTACTTTTCCTTGAGGTATCGACGAAATATTTTCAAAGGCTGTCTAGAATGAAAGTGGGAACATAACTGACAATCTAGTAATAAATGATGAATACACAATTATAAATAAATTAATTAATATGTATAACAAAACAATAACCACCGAAAATGTAATACCTATACTTTGGAGAAACACTTTTAATTATCATATATATACCTATATATAATACTACAAAAGTTCTTTGTATAGGCAGGCATTTTCTCACCCTTTCCTTAGGGAATATTCTTATAAATAGTTCAGTGATACTAGCCGAATGTGTTATGTGATGGAGGGTCTTGGAATAAATACATTTATCCATACTCAAAAAAATTACAAGCTGAACAAATTATTTCCGAGATTGGAAGCCGCCAATTCTCATAAAGGTGGCAATTCCCTTTATCTTCTTTTATTCACTAAACTTTCAGGAAATGTTGAAAATAAATTCTAACCATGGAGTAATTATAATTTTAACAAAAGAGCCATACATATATGTTGTACGCCAATGTGGTTTGCAATTACATCATCAAAATGCTTGTTTTACGTGACATCGTGAATTTTGTTGAAACAATGGTATGTAGGATGAATCGTTTTATTGGTTTGTCTACATAATAAGCATTATAAGTTGTTTGGAATAAAAATCAATAATGTTTTACTTCATTTTACATTATTAAAAATGGAATAAATTCAACTTATTGCAGACGGAACGCCGGCTAACAGCATTCGTATTGATTTCACATTATTTTTTTTAGTCCTTGAATTCATAGTTTTTCACCTAAAACTAATTATTATTAAACCTACGTATTTATCCTCTCGTCTCCATCTTGGTAGCTTCTCCTATGGCATTCCCAACAAAATTAATATATTCAAGAATTCCGAAAATTCCCAATGAGTTTCTAATCATCTGGTTCTGTATTTATTTCTGTAGGTATTACGTGTTATATTCCGTGCATGTACCGATAGTCCAAGAAGGTAAAATTCCTCATTTTCGTCAATACTAAATAAATATAATGTTTAAAACAGAGAGAGTAAAACTAGTATTGAGTACTTAAAAATATTTGGTTAACTTCATTTGTCAGGTGACACCTTTCAACAAAATATCTCCTCTTTTTTATGTCATAATAAATCAAATAATTATTTACCTAGAATCACATTTTTATTATTCTTAATAGTTTTTATTCTTTACTCTTAATTTCACATAATATCTGTGCCGTTATTTCCAAGACTCAAGATCCATTGCAGAGCACATGTTTTTGCCTGAGAGGTATTTTCAAAGAGGGTTTTCGCCAACTTCTTAAGATTCATGCTTCCATCAGGTTCAGTGATGAGCGGCATCAGAAACACAATTCCGGACGCTACGAGGGAGAGAGGCCATATGGCCACTGCAGTCAGAGTAAGAGCGGTCGACACAAGGTATGCCCCAATCAGCCCGGCGCCTATTTCCAATGGAGATCCCTCAAGCCACTGGCATAAGAAATACTGAAATCCTTCAACACCGCGACATTCCTTGCTAGAAGAAAAAACTGCATCCACGGCCATCTGAGAAGATTCATAAAATAATGAAAAATATTGATTATGTGACAGGATCCTGTCTGCATGTCTTTTTCCTACTTGCTATTCTCCGTCGTACAATTACATTTGCATAAATTACTTGTTTAAAAACACACGGGTGGTCTCTACGACTAGTATTCACAATGAGTATACTAAAGTTTTAGAACTGGTAAGATTGTACGTATCATATTGGAATTACTTCTGAAGTATCGAATTGAGACTGGAATGTATCACATAGGAGTTTTGGAAAGGCTCCTTAAATGCATCCCACGTGTTAGACCTGGTGACAGATTTATTGTGGGTAGCACTCCGTCCCTCAGGTAGTAGCTGACTGAACAAAGTCTTGCTTAGACTTTGCTAAATGTGACTCCATCTTCATCAAACAAGGTACTGATTTTTTTCCAATAGAGAAATACCACCTGAATAAGCGACTCTTTGATTCTATTTCAGACATCTACAACGATGAGACGAATGCATAACACATCATTCCTAGACTTATCAATGAACGTTTATGTTTTTCACGCAGACTTCCTGTAATGCCAGTTCTAAAAGTTAGTAAATACTATAATAAAGAATAATTGTTTCGCACAGATAAGACTTTTATGGCAGAAGAGTTAATTATTCTTTTCTACTAACCCATATTAGCTTTGAATCAATCGATTTCCCAAATCGTTTGATAAAAACTATACTGATAAACTGATACTGTTAAACTGATAAAAAGGTAAATGGTATTCATTTTTGATAATGTGTAGGTGCCTTCTCCAAGTGCCAAGAAAGAAGAATAGTTTAGTTTTAATGATATTAGTCAGAATTAACTTAAAAGCAAATACATTTCAAAACTATCAGATTATAGTCCTCTATTGATGACGTAATTTGCAAATCTTTTTATTGAAAATCATTGAGTTTTCGAACGAATAACTCAACTCAGAAACATATTTTAGTAAGAGATTTTAATTTTCATCAGTGACAAATTCTCTCTTTAGTCCTTTTCTTTTTCATTTTTGCTCTATTTATGTTATTTATCAACAACTCCATGACAACTCTTTTGTTATTTCTGTTACAATTGTTATTTATTTTCATAATTTAAATTAACATTTATATAATTAATTTATAGCTTCAAAACTTTCCCTTTTTGATTTAAATTAACAGCTCTTTTACCTAATTCCCTACTTTAATTTCTTTCCCTGAATCCGAAGTCATTGAACTTTTCAAAATTGGTGTGGATTCTGCAGCTTGCATTCTGCGAAGTTGAATCTCTCCAACACTTCAATCGCCTGCGCTTTTTGATTGATCTTAATACAATTTTATTCTTGATGATATATCCGTAACAGAATTTTGTGTAGCTGTCCTTAAAGACGACTAAATATCGTCCTTTCTGGAACGAAAAATTAAAAGGACCACAAACATCACCTGACATTAACTCTCCTGGTTCTGATGTTTTCTTTTTCGTCCCAAATGATAGCCGATGAGCTTTGCCGTAGATGCATGGCTCGCATAGTTCCATGTTCATTGACACTGATGCTCAACTCTCTCCCAAGCATCTCCTTGACGTGTCTCTTGTCCTGATGACCCCATCTCTCCTGGTACAGTTGACGAGGACCTCTTGAGCGAATTTCTCACTATTTGCATTCTTCCTGAAGTTCCTCACGAACTAGCTGCATAGTCAATTCGTCAAAAGTCTTCACCTCGTCCTTGGTCAGCAACATCCAACTTGATTTGAACATCTCGAAGGGGCTCAGTAAAATATGCAAAACTTTACATATTAAATTTAAATCATCTCTTTCTTCTTAATTACACTCTCTCTGTAATTATTGGGTGTCTGGGAACATAACCCATTGAGTTTTCGAAATTAACTCAACTCAGACTTTAGTAAAATGATTTTAGAACTTTAACAGATTTTAGTATAAAGAGATTTTATTTTCATCAGAGACAGATTTTCTCTTTGGTCTTTTTCTTTCTTATTTTTGCTCTATTTATATTATTTATCAACAACTCCATGACAACTCCTTTGTTATTTCTGTTACAACTGTTTTTTCTTTTCTTCATTTAAATTGACATTTATGTAATTAATTTATAGCTTCAACAAAAATGATCAGGTATTCATTATCAGTATTTAATGTGTTTCATGATTGCAAATAAATAAACCAGCCTTAAACGTCATGGATGACCCTTAACCCAATGGGCCAAATTAAGATGATATTAATAAGAAGTAAAAACTACTAATACAAATAGCAATACTTTCTTATCACCCTACCATTCAATCCGAAGCTCTTCAAATAGTCAGTCATCAGAAAATGGTACTTAAAATTCTAAATGGTTTTTATTCTAACTAAAAATTCATTTCTTCGAGTTTCAGGGTTGATTACTTCAGCAACAGAGACAATAAAACTAGAAATAGTTGGCCTATGGAACACAAAAAATAATTAAAATCAAGGAGACCATCAATCTATTAATGAAAAATTCCCTGAAAGAACGGAATTTGAGTTTATTTAATACCCCTACATTAACGAAATGAAAGTGATTGAGGTGAATTATAGAATATAACCGTTTAAATGAATAGTTAAAATAAAGGAGATATAGAACGAAGTAATTATAGATTTGCAGAGGAAGTCCAAAAGTGGAAATGCGAGATTCAGATTATGAATGGCATCAAAAAGAAGCTGTGAGGAAATGGAGAGATTAGCAGAGCCATAACATTAAGGGCAGCTATAGTTACAAGTACTGCTTACTTGAGCTGCCGTCATTAGGGTATTCATAGGAGTCAAAATAGTTACCGGAACAATTTTTACAACTTCACTGATAAAAAATTAAAATAATTAAGATAGTTCCGTTCTATATCACTCTACAGTGATATTAAGATTCAGTGGGGTACGGTGGAAGTTTTCCAAACAGCCTATGGTCAATGGCATTAGTTTAGATACGTGGCAATCCAATTTAATACATAAGCTGCTCACCGCCAGTCTGAGAACTGTGAGCTAACAAGGTGATAGCAATGCGGTGATCAATTGTGTGTCGGCCTACATGTAGAGATCCCGAGAAGAGTTCACCGCAACCACAAGCCCGGAAAGCCACACAACTTTCTTTTACAATTCATTTGTTGAAATTATCTTAAATACATTCTCCGCGTATCCCCTATGAATTATTAAATGAGGAATGATTTCATTTATATGGGGAATATTTTACATAAATGTAACCCAATTAGTAATATTTTGCTGATATGGCACACATTCTGCCTCTTGCGCTCCCTAGAAAAGCAATGATAGCAACCATATTATAAAATAATACCAGAAAACCTATTCATAAATATTTAATTAGTACTTTTATGAAAGACTAATTTAAAAAAATAATATTGTGATGGAAACGCGAAGATTAGAGACCACAATGCTTAACAATTTCATCTTAATTCTTGAGATTCTTGAAATTCTTGGATTTATAATTCTTGAGAAATTAGTCCTTTTCAAAAATTTATATATATAAATAAATCCAAAGTTCTTTATAAATTATAAAATTAAAAATATATTACTTCATTAAACTTTTAACATGGGTTCCGCATAACTCTTTACAATAAATTTTTCACTAAAAATATTCAAAGTGAAATTGTGTATATTATTCTTAAATTATTGCACGAACTTGTTAAATTTACCTCATTTTTACTGTTCGCAACATGCAATTTCGTTCTCTTTACGCTGGATTTATTTATAAAATTAAAACTAATGTGATAAACAACTACTAACTAAAGCATTCATTTCTCATGAATGCTTTAGTAAGTTAGAAATCTTCTTTAGAGCATATTCTCCTTTTCACGCTTGAAAGAATGACGAAAATAACTTCAAAAATCGTGTAAGTGGTTTGTATTAATTTCATTTTAATCTCATAACTGGAAAAACTTGCCTTCCCTGACCCTAACTGAATTTCTAACCCTACCTTCCACCGCTCCTTTTTCTTCTTTACCGCGTGGGACTCAAACATTTTAGAAACTTTTAATTGAAACAGTTCATTCTGTTTATTTGTTCGCAAGAGTGCATATAATAGCATGTTTTGTAATTTCATAGATCGTGTGATCGGTGAAGGATTCTGTGTTGGATAAGTTAATTTCTCTAGAATTGTGTGGCAAATAGAGGGAAATAAAATAACATGATTTCTTTTTTGCCTAAAATTCAAACAAACTAATTTTTAGAATTAAATAAAAATGAAGCCCCAATGAAAGGCTAGCACGTCGATGGAACAGAGAAATTAACTGATAAAATAAACGAATACCTTGCATAGAATAATATAATAAAATTTTAAGGAATAATTTTAACCTTTTAAGTAAATAAAAATTACCTCCATGAAGACGTTCCTTTGCTGCAAATAATTTAAATTTCAGTTTTTGTTTGGTAAACTTCGGTAGAAAGGTTTACTAAAATTTCACCTTCACAATTGTTTCCAGTTGCCAATAACAACGTGAAAATAGTTACAGCAAACTAGATTCTGCGTTCTCCTTTATTTTTGTACATTTAATCGAAGTAGCCGTATTGGACACAACTCATCTAATGGGCATAAAATTCTGATTTCTCCCCTTTTTTGATCATAATCAATAGCGAGGAGGACTTAAAATTGATCATAAAAGACGTCTTAGGTGTGTCGTGCAGAATTTTTGTTGATTAGCCAACAGGACCCATTCAATCAACATTGGCACGTTAATTGAAACATAATTTTCGGCGTTTTTGCTCTAAATTGGATATACGTCACGGTAGTCTGAAATTCTGGTTCCAATAGCCTCAGCATCCACCAATTTAGAAATATTGAAGGTATGGTTAGCTGATAACGGAAGTACCAAGATAAGAACCGACATCCGACATTAGAACCGGAGTCTAATATAATTATTATTATTTTGCAGGAACTCGAATGCAAAGAATATAGAAACGTCATGACAATAAGTCAAGAAGGGAGTGAGTGGGGAGCAGGAAATATGGCATATAGGCAGATTAACCAGGAGCTAACTGAGCCGTTAAAATTATATGTCCGTTCAATTTTTCTTAATCTCCTATTTCTGTACTGCAATGCAGTATTCCCTAAATTACGATGTTTCCATTAAGTGGGAAATATAATGCGAAGGCATCAAGTCTTTAGGCCGTGTTCGTATCATTTAAGGTCTCTGGAAGGCTAGGTTTCCCCTTCTCCCACCCTCCTTATTCCCCGCAAATTTTCCACGCTTCCAGTTCGAGGAGAAAACCCCCTCCGGTGAGCAAAACCATTAAAATCCTCTCTTTCTCATGGATCTCTCTCTCTCTCTTTTCCATTCCCAACTTTCAACCTCCCCTCCATCCCCCCACACCCCGTCATTTCAGACCCCCTCCCTTCTTACTCGACCCCCACCCTCGAAACCAAATGCCCCTCCCACACACCGGGGCGCTCATCCTCCTCCCTCCGGGTTTCACACCGATGCTTCATTC
>WURS02048450.1:0-11046 GCA_011762765.2 Rhinocypha anisoptera | reverse complement strand
GCCGCACCCGGTCTGGGCACCTTAGCATTTCCACATCTCGGACTCCCTGCTCATTATGGCAGCAAAACTGACGAGTATACCCATTAGTCACCTTCTGAAATCACCATATTGAATCTTAAAATGTAAATAATGTTGTTTGCATAATATCTATATAACCCTATATTGAAGGTAATATGATTAAAGGACATATATTCAAGGGTTCCCATGTTATTACGTTTTTAATTTTTTCATTTAAGTATTTCGAATTTTAACTTCATAACATGTTATAAATTATTCTCAGGTAACTCTGTATCTGGAGGTATAATGGTTAAAATATTACGATAACGGCTGATACTACGAGTCTTTACTAATTAAGTTAATTAATAATATGCAGTGTAATGTTAATAATTGACATATGACACATTTTGATGAGAATCAGTAGCTCTCTGGTACAATAAAAATGAGACCACTTGGTAAAAGACGTCTACATAATCCGTTATTATTATTTGACAAGATATTTTAATTCATTTTGGGAGGAGAAAAGATTTCTCCCCATTCGGCATAAATAATACCTAAATCGCTGGAATAAATGAAGACATACATGAGTGTGGGCTAGGTCTGGGTAGTTATATACAGTAATATTTGTTAGACATTTTGGATGGCTAGACGTCGTATGCAATATGAATTAAAATGGGTGGAGATGGTGACTTATTCTAATTGGGAAAGCCAAGTTAAATCGTCGAAAAATTAATTTAATGAAAGATGTTACAACAAAACGCCGATTTCGGCTCTGTAATACCACAGCCTATTGCTTAAGGAATGGCATGTACATATTCTGTAGCATGACAGAAAGATTGCAAATACCCAGAAATATCCTGTTCTCAATATTTAAAAAAATATTATCCCTCTCGTTCCATGAGGTATAATTAGTGAGTGGGGTTTACACCTATGAACAGTAAAATTATTTACCAATTAATTAATGAATCATAATAATAATTTTATAGAAAAGTAATTCATGATTTTCATTCACTTATATCCCGAAAAAGCAGACGCTAACATCAGAGAGAGAATTTATTAAAACGAAGACGGATAATAATGTATTTCCGTTAAGCTCATAACTCATTATGTTAACTGCAACTCAACAATATTTTAAAATATATATCTACACATTGAACCACGCATTCGAGTAAGAAAAAAATAGAAAATAGTATACAATCAAAAGGATTTACGATTAAAGAACTAGGTGCCAACCATCCTTGCATTAATTTCATTAATATGAACTTCTGTTAGTTTTCAACTTTTTTGAATATTAATGCAGTTTCGAAAATAAATCTGAGCTTTCATTATGCCAATATATTGTCGGAAATGGAAAAGTTATTATTAAATCAATATAATTATCTAAAAGTTTAATTAAATTATTTGACATTATCTTAGTTACCGAACCAGTATAATTCAATAACTTGTGACTAACAATACTGGAATAGTCAAAATGAGGAATTCAACCTTATTGCTTTTGAAATATAATGAGAAAAAGCAGCTATTAACAGAAAGAGTACTACCCCGACTATTAGTCTACAATTTAGGAAATAATCCTAATCACAATCTAATTGGAAGAAGATGCAGCAGTCAAAAATAAGGAGAATCGGTGGCAGAACAATCCGAAGGATTATCAATAAAATATAAACAGTCAGCAGTAAAACGGTATGAAAACCATAATGATACTGCGCTAATATTTTAAAACTTGTCTATTTACAGGTGGTTTGACTTCCTCTGGCATTTAATATGATCAAATAGTTCTTTAACAATCCGCAAGTTTCAGTCGTCCGTAAATCTATCTTTCAAGGATTTTCACAATGAATTGCGGTTCATGAAAATTGCATTAATACCGATCGCAAGAGTAAAAGAAACACAAAGGTAGAATTTATGTGAAATATTACTTTTCTAAACTTTTTCATGAACAACTGCTTTCCAATGAAATCTTCACTCCCAACCTCACACAGATCTGACAGAATCAGACAGGTTAAATTAATATAATACGTGGTACTGCAAATATATTTACTTTGGGATTATCACTTGCATGTATAGGAAATTTTTATCCTTCACAATATCTTCACAGAGACAATTGTGAGGAACACTACCAGATAGTCTTTTCGGCAAAAAATATTAAATAATTAACAAAAAATATCTGGGAATATTTAATTCTATTCCCGTCCTCCAGGATTGTAATACTCTCCCGCCGTGGTATAAGGAAACAAGTTTGCCTCACGATGCACCAGAATTGATTGAAACTTTTGCGGATTCACCTGAATTTGTCTAACAGATCTTCTTGCATCTAATGGAAATTTTCACATTTCTAAGTTACATCATAGCATTTTACACTTTACCAAAGACTTTTAAACCCAAAATCTTTTGCGACAAAGTCTCCCTCAGTAAATTCAAGATAAGTTTCAAAAATTAACCAAGTGCATATATATTTGTATATATATATGTTATCTTGCATGTTTTTTAAATTAAATGACAATTGATTTTGTTCCCGCATGACAAGTATTTTCATTTGTCATTGATTTTTTTCATGGAAGTAGTGTCTCTGCATGTGTATTATACCTATATATGCATATGGGAAACGCATACCTGTATATGGTTTGTAAAATATATTCATATTGAATCACTCACGTGTATAGCTAACAAAGAATAGAAAAAGTAGTACACAATCAAATGGATTTACGATTTAAGAACTCGATGCCAATAATCTTTAATTACATAAACATGAACTTCTGTTAGTTTTCAATGGTTTTTTGTAATATTAATGCCGTTTTGAAAATAGATATATGGAATATACAGGGAAGAATGGATGTTTAAATTTTATTCCCATACTTTTCCCAAAATTAGAAAAGAGAACTAGTTTCTGAGTGTCTCATTTGGTTTACGGACAAATATACAACATATTTCGTGACTCCAGGATCTGCTTCCTTTTTTCCCGTCAATTTTCAAAGGACAATTTAGATAATGATTAAATGTATTTCGTAGTAATCGACAGGCCAATAAATGAAGTTAATTCAGCAGTAAATGAATTAAAAATTACCCATATACATATTTCTTTTCTATAGAGTAGAAAGGAGATCTATCTTCCAAATGCAGAATATTTTCCATAATGTAAGCACTAGAGAGACCAAATTATAATTTTGGATATCTAAGATTCTTAATATCCAGATAGATTTTTCCTTACTTCAATCATAAAATAAATGCATAGTACTCGTTTGCCATTTTTTGTAAATTAAGGTAGGTAAGTAAGCAAAGTAAGTATTAGGTAAGTGTAGTAAGATATGTGATTACACTGCTTGTTTTATTAAGCTTCCTCTTTCTTAATCTTTAATTAAGCTTATTAAACCTCTTTCATACTCCTGATTCTGGACACTACCGAAAATGAATAATTCTAATTCCACTTTTAAAAAACTATTGGCGTTTAATTATTAGACAAGAAATTTATATCTGCGTATATCCCTTGGTTTCCGTTATAATCAACTTCATCTGAAAAAACAGTTCCGATATTCTCTCGACTCAAAAATTTATGATGAGCGGAAATCTACCATTTAATGCGGGTTCTTGATGAACTACAAAATAGGACTACCGAGCCTCACTTTAACATAAAAAATGCAGCCCCCTATTTAATTTCTTGTTCCCTAAGTAATATTTCGAATTGGGAAAGGCTTTCTTCGACTCGCTAATTCACGTAAGTTCAGCGGAAGTGTAACGAAGCAACAAGAGGATTTATCGTTACTCCCATCTGACCAAATTCTTTAAATGCGAAGTCGGAACTGTTGATATCTGGCTAAGATGAAAATTAATGAGTGGCGTTTTTAGGATAAAGATATACCTAGGAGTGACGCATGTTTAAGAAAGTGTAAGGATTTACATTATGGCAAAAATTAAATCGCTTATAATGAGTGCACCACATCTGCGGTGGTGGTATGGTTAATATGGCAAGCAACATTTTTTCTTATAAAATATATAATTAACAATGCCGCACTGAGCTGAGAAAGGTTGACTTTTGTCTGGGAGAGTTCTGTGTATGAATGAATATGGCATTTTTAACTGTTTGGATATCGGGAAAAAGTACATCACTGAAGTTAGGATGGTTCAGTTTTAATTCTTCCTGTTTCCAATCAACAACACGTCTCTTCCGAAAAAATTATAACTTTTTGAACTCTCTTTGTATGTTACTGTGATAACGGCGTGAAATTTGATTCCTTTAACTATCTTCATGATGTGTTTATTCACGCTAACTTATAGTTACTAGGAATTAGTGAAATTATTAATTTGACAAGGAAAATATGTTACAGTATCTCAGTATAAATATCCTCTAATTACCTAAGTCATTCCTCTGAGTCACCCACCGTAATCTGATCTTTCCTAAATTCATCATATGCATATCCTTTTGTAGTGTTCAAAATGAGTGACACAAAATATTTAGATTAATTTTAAAACCAGACTATGACCAAAGAAAATCGCATAATTCGCTAAAAGAGGCTTACTAAATGTACTGGTCTTTGGTCTTGTGATGGTCTAAAAATGGTCTTTCATTAATAAATGGGATTATTTGCAGCATAAGGAGTTTTACATTGGGCTTTTTATGTTGTTATGAATAATAGATGTTAGGTAAAAAACGATATTACCTTATTATGGGCCGCAAAATATGAGTACATATAAAGAAATTCAGGGATACAGTATATAAGAAATACACTATAAATCTTGGTGAACTGTGATCGGTGTAAAATCCTTATCGGAAAACGAAGTCTGTACTTCTCCACATTGAATCTATTCTGGTGCGGCGATGGAACTGAGTAACCGACAGTTAAAATTCCTTCAAGATAGGATTAAAAACGAAATAAACATACGCATGTATAAATGGATGCCAGAATAATAATCCATGAGCAGGATTCAATTAATAAAATCTTCAACAAAATCATAATTTTTCTGCTGAAAAAAATATTTCCTGCTCTAATTAAATTTATTCCCATGTGTCAGTTAATGGAACCGATTCGTTACGTAAAAGTATTTACTATTTCTACGTTTATTTTCACTGAAACCGACCAGGCTGACAAAAGTGCCCACGGTGTCTACTACTTACTCATCACCAAACTGTAGCTACGGGAAAAATAATAACTAACGGAAATGTAACGACCTGTGACACATTGCAACACTATAGAAAAATTTATAACTTCCTGGTATTTTGTATCCAATATAAATACTAATCAGCCCAAATACCAGCCAGCACCAGATGACTGCTCTGACTGAATGATGAAATTTCCCGGAAACATTCCAATTGACCACAATTAAGAGTTAAAGTAAAAATATAATCTTGAAGAACAGAAGAAAGAACACTGCAATTTCACAGATCAAATATTTATTCTCACGTCCCTGGTCTCACCGTGGCACGGCATCATCCATCATCAGTCTGATGATGCTGTGCCACTGTAAAATGGTAGCCATGTGAAATTGCACTGTTTTTCTTCTTTTCTTCAAGATGAAAGAATTTCAGAGTTGAGCTGAAACCATCTCTGATGACAAAAATAAAGACTGTTAAGAGTTTAAGACGACGACTTTTAAGAGCTTAAAGAGAACAAACGGTTTTCGTGAAAAGAAATGCAATCATTTGCAAATGACGATAAAGACTACCAAAACCCAATTTAATCATTCACGAGCCGCCTCTCAAATGAGATATGTGAACTACTCATGTAATTTTTACTTTTTGTCACCTGATAATGCAGCACGGCTACGTAACCATGGTCGTTCCAAATTAATATTCATGTGGGAATAACATTGTTACTTCTTTTACCCAGTGTATGATGGATTTCCACAAAATTCTGCCTGAGACTGTGTCGTAAACTTTTTACTCCCTCTATAATTAGATATTATATTACATAAATATTATCCCCACTTTCACACTATATTACATAAATATTCACCCCAGATAATGGAGCTATTTCCTTTGTTAAGTTTTCACTGACAATCTACAAAATAGTGGTCTTCAGTCAAAGTTTTCTATCTATATAAACCTCAATCTATAATTAGGACCACAATACAAATTATTTATTACATTTAAATGGTTTTGTAAATTTATTTAACTAACCTTTGACTGTAAGGAGAACTCCACTGTCAGAGTTTTAGATTTTGCCATAAATATGTAAATATTATTGGTTCATTGATTCAAACCAGCTTAGTGTATTTTCTTATGATGAAAAGTTTCCATCGAATGACGCCTAATAAAATCACGTATATATCTTTGAAACAATTATTTCTACCATATTAAATTTAAAAATCACATTTTAGAAAAAAATAAAATCCAGTTTATAGCGCCTATACAAGGTCGGTGCTATTAGCCTTAATGTCTCCATAGTCTACTATAATCAGTACATGTAGTAGGTACCATAGTGGTTATAACAAAGATGCGCGGAATGGTATTGACGAAGGAGGTCCTGCAGAGGTGAGACTCAGGGCGTTATTCTTTCGTTGAACTTAGGGGAGATCTCCTCAGAGGAGAGTGTGCAGCAATCAATAGACCTAGCATATGCGATTAAATCGCCAGAGCATCACGCTCTTCGCCGCTTCTGTCATCGCGCATCGCGGCACACTCGGAGAGAACGGTCGTGCACCATTCCCTTTCCTGCGGGCATGTCACCTCCCCGAAGGGTCATGACACGCCCAGGGGTCTGCTTCCACGCCTGCGGCGTTCCCATCACTTAAATGATCTCAAGCATTTACTCCCGATCTGTGATAAAGATGGCAAGTGCGACTAATATTGCGCATATAATTTATAATATATTCTCAGAGAATGTTCAGAGAAAAGAGTGACTCCAAAATACATTACTGAATCCTACAAACAACATTAGGTGCGGGAATGTGTGTTTTGGTAATGTGGGTGGAATAAATAGCTAAGTGCATAAATTTGGCACAAGAATTTGAAGTAAAGGTTGAGATATTTCCTCGGAAACAATACATATTTAATGATAAAGTCGGTAATTCAAAAATACAGCCCCTTACAGCAAATTATCTAAAATATATTACATCATTATATAAAACATTTCAGGAAATCCAACTAGTTTCACACATCACAGAATGTTTGAGTAATGATCGAAGTTTTTATCAATAATTTTCCAGATGTATTGAGTATCCTAGTTTGAACAATAATGTCCTTTTTGGCTTCTAAAATGAAAAATGTAGGAACATTGTTTATCAATATCTGAACGAATAAGTCAGAGCGACCTAGTTATATGTCTCATACAGTTTCATTGAAGAAATTTCATAAATTTTCCCAACCGCTGATTATATATGGGAAGAATAAGTAGAAATTAATTGATTGCGCTAGTAAAATTAAATTATTAACTAATACGAGAAAAATCATGCGAAACAAACCGGTTGTAAAGAACAGTGCAAAATTATGAAAAAGGGAGAATCAAAGGCCTTCCGAAAAAGTGGGGGGAAAATTATTCCATATAGAAGATACGAAAGAAATTTGTTAATTGAATAAAAAATGAAGTAGGGAGATAAGACAAGTAGATAAGACAAGAAAAATATGGCAAACAGGTCAAATCATTCGGCTATAATTAAAACAAAACATTTTTATGCAATTTTGGTCAGGATCATTGGATATCGCAAGTACTACGAGAAAAATCTATGAATAACTAGAGATCGTATCATTAACTAGAGAATAACTAGAGATCGTATCATTATTGATAAATACTTTGGGACAGAAGACTTCAATCGAGCCTCAAAATTTAACCCCGATAAATAGTAAAGCAGCAGTGTTATCATACTAATGTACAAAATCTCAATTAACCATGTGCCAATTTCTCAGGTGGTATTGATAATAATAACAATATTACGATAGAGAATAACGAACAAAAAATAAATGTAAAAACCAACAGTCATCGACGGAACAAACAACTATTAGGATGAGGGTCATTTGGAGCTTAGAATAAAGAAGAACGTGAGGATCCTCAGAAGTGTTGATATATATCAGAAAGAAATATAGAATGGAAGGAGACCCAAATTTTCTTTGAGGGTTCAGAGACAACGTTCGCAGAAACGAATGCAGAAAGAAGGGATATACAATTCGTAAAATACAGGAATAAGTTATCACAAGATATAGAAAAGGTTTCCTATTCGTAGCGTGTACATGACTTAAATTTCACAAATAAGGATTCCAGATTTAAAATAGTTTAATAATAAAAAAGTAGTAATCCAGCTTTGTTAACCAGGAGATCAGAATGAATGATAAGTTACCGATCCTACATATAAGTAATAAACTCAGGGAGAAGAATGGTAAAGGGATATGGAAATAGGAATGAAAGAGGCAGGGAAATTATTAGAAAATATCCCTGATTCTTTGGAAGGCTGAGATTTAATAAGAAAACAATACAATGAAACAGTCGTTTTGGACTGTTTGTGAAATCTTTGGAAACTGTGAAATAAGGATTACTAACGACGAAATTGATTACATCCTTAAGAAATAGGAATTATAAGTTGAGTATCCATGAGGAGAAACGTTTGCTCAGTTGATGTATTAGCCAAACATTAGTACTTGCAGATACCGCAATAAATGCACTGGCAAGAGATCTACAAAATTGAGGAGAAACTATAGAAAAAGCACTGAGTAGTGATGAAACCAAAATTAAAAGATATTAGTTCTTCATTTCGATGAGCGATTTTTAAACAAGCCATTCTTTGAAGGATATTGAGGATAATTGGTCCCATCCACGTTATTAATACGAATAAGAGTAAAGAAGATAAAATTGTGGATCACAGCAATTGAAATTGCTATAAATAGGACATATTAATAGTACAGACATGGCAATTACCTTCCTCCATGGTAATAGATTTGATAGAGAAATCCGATAAAGATCGAATATAAGAATGGTATTGAGGGGGTATTGGAATTCCGTACGCTCGCAAGGGAAGGAATAATGTTAGTACGAAGGATCAAACATTCCTAAGTGTTGAATAAAAAAATGACCGTTGGAAGTTAATTTTTCAAAAATGTATACTTAAGCTTAAGATATGCTCTGCTTAAATTGTATATACTCAATTAATTTCTAAAATGTATACAATATATATATATATATAATATATTCTAGTTAACGATAATACATTCAGCATAATTATCCCTATGCTATTTGTTAACGGTATAAATAGTGTATTGAAGTGTAGATTAATGAGCAAGATCCGACAAAAACCTCTGTTTCTCAAATTACTATAGGTACGTCTTTATTAACAATTCAATTCAAAATTAAAATATATGGAATAAAATTCAATTGTTCCGATATATGCATATGCTTACTCCCCGTAGTATTCCACATTAATAAAAGGTATATAGTGCTTGCAATGTTCAAACCCTCAGCAATTTTCCTATATCATAACTTCATTCGCCTAGCCACAACGTGACTAATTACAATTATGATCCTCTTATTTTTCCTGTTCTTCATGGCTCAGTTTATTTAAAGTACTAATAGTAGGTTTACAAAGTCTTCTCGGGTTTTCCACCGGGTCAGGGTCATCATCAGGGCAGTTGAGTGACTTAACAGTCCCCTGACGACCATCGAGTCGTGAGTCGCAACATATGCCAAAATGGATCCCCTGACCCGGTGGAAAACCCGAGAAGACTTCATAAAAATCATTTTCCGGGAAAGCACCAGATTTTACTTAACCAATACGCTCTCAACGGTCCATAGTCCTTCGCTATATTTAGCCAATATTTTAAGTTTCCGATTAAGAAAAGGATTACGGTGGAAAACCCGAGAAGGCTTCGTAAAAATCATTTGCCGGGAAAGCACCAAATCTTAAAATAAGATTTGGTGCTATCCCGGCGAATGATGAAAGTGAAGTCTTCTCGGGTTCTCCACCGGGTCAAGGGCTCCATTGCGGCCGATGTACACAGCCTCCATATCGGGAAAAATTACGCGAATTTTGGCGAGACACAACATTAATACTTTCCACATATCGCCTACGAAAATCAAGGAATTCATCGTTCGAGCCAAAGACCCCTGTGGCTTGAAAGTTCCAGGCGTCTACAGGGTTCCCTGCGTATGAGGCGAAGTATACGTGTGAGAGACGGGACGGACAGTTGAGACGAGGCTGAAAGAACATCGGCGAAGCATTCCTTGGCTTTTGCAAATTAGCATTTTAGATTCACTGAAGTTTTACTTTCCTAGAATTGTGGAAACCGGATTGATTCTGTGAAATTTATTTCGTGTATATCCTGTAGATATGCCCATTTGCACAGCATTGTAGGTATTCAACAATTAGTCCTTGCCCATTAGTAAATGGCAAGGAAAATTCATAATCTTCATTATTTTTAAGAATCATTAACCTCATTAGCCATTTATCTTAATCTCATGATTGTGTCACAAGCAAAACAACACTAACGTTCAAAACGTTAATCTCCTCACCACGTTAGAATCATACAACATTTACTCCTTTTCTATTTCATGTTTTTCCTCAAAATTATAAATATGTGTTTCTTTCGCCTTTTCTCATATCAATTATTGGAGGGATCTCAAATTCGTCCTGGATAATTTCGACTGAGATTCCTATGGTCTATTTAGGCAAAACTTCCAATGTTACCTGCCAGGAATTGAATATTCAAGACCTTAGTAATTACAATAAAATTGGATAATTAAAAATATTTAGAATTTTTTAAATCTTTATACCGGATCCAATGTCAGAGTATTTAAGAATCATGTGCGATTGTTTCCACAGTACCATATGATAAAAACTGTACACCTATTACGTAACTTACTTTACTTGGAATAAGTCTTTTAATGATATCTTAATATCAGCATCAAAACAGAGCCACACAAAGCAAGCAAGTCCAATTTCTAACTGTATTTACTTGTAACGTCAGATTTAATTTCTCATCGGAAGTAAACCAAAGAAAACGCAGCACACTTCCCAATTTACGTCCTTATTCACACGTGTCTCACTTAATACTCTTCACGCTCCGCACTCGACAATCACCGCTATAACTTTTCAACAATTCCCCCTCTTCTCCGTACATAAACACCAATCAAT
>WURS02048449.1:0-25938 GCA_011762765.2 Rhinocypha anisoptera | reverse complement strand
TGCCCCTCCGTTACCCGTTAGGCGTCCTGCAAACTTCGGTGATATCCTAAAAATCGCCCACCCCCTCTCCGAATGGGTTAACCGCCTTTGAAACGCGCCGTTGGCACTGTAGCCGTTCGCCTCGAGATTGCGACGAGTTACCAAGTGGAAAAACACGACACTCACGATTAGAGGGAAAAAGGTTCCAACTGGACCTGAAGACACGTCCGAGAATTCATATTCAATAGCATCAGGGCCTTAGTTCGAACACCTTTGCTTCCAGTAACTTTTGGTGCAACGAAGTGCACTGAGTGCGAATTCAACAAATTCGAGCAAGCCTGTCTCCGAGCGTCAAGTCTGCTGCTCAACTACTATCATGGAGAAAAATAAAAAGCTTAATATCAATGAAAATCTGACGGCAGAAGTATAGAACGACAAGTTTCAGTACGATAAGTCAATAAAATTCGTTCCCCTTTCTTTTGGTTAGGAAAAAGTCCGCAAATTTATATTTAAATTTTATTTTTTCATCTCTAGAAGGGTGCTTATTTGTGATAGCTATTTAGGAATATTCCATGAGAGCAAGATGCTATTTGGTTAAATTGGAAGAGGAGTGCTGAACGCTCACTCCATTTATTTTGGTCTCTTGAGTTATAGAGGTCCAATTTAATTTAATGAGAATCATAAAAATTGCAAAGCCCGCAAAAGTGAATTGGATGGGTCACCCGCTTAGTCATTGGACGATCCTAAAGCCTGATTCAGAAGATGCCTCTCTTCCAAAAGTTGGAAATTTCAGGTTCAGTTGCTTCCAGTATTTATGATCATATTATCTGAGTAAATTCATCGAATTCAAGCAAAGCTTTAATATCCGAGACTGATTTCAGGCCCTCGACTTTTGATTTATATACAGACGTTACAGCAACTGACTACCAAGGTTCGATAGTACACATTTTACGATTTCACGGAAGAAGGAATGAAATATTTGTTCAAATTCAATTGTTTCGTAAAGTGAAAGAGGCAATCAGTATTATGAAAATTGGGCGCTTCAAGACTAATTTTTCTTCTTCAGCTTTTCCCTGCCTTCAGGGGTCTCTGTTACTACTTTTCTCTTTCCACTCCTTCCTGTTCCTTGTATCGCCCACACTCAGTCCTTTCTCCCTCAAGCCCTCGATTAAAAAATATTTCCACATTTCCTTTGGTCTTCCTCTGCGTCTTCTGCCCTCCACCTGAAGGTCTAGCATTTTCCTTAACACATGCTCTCCTCATCGTATGTCCATTCCTCAGAAGGCGTTCCATGACTTTGATTATAATCCGTAAAAAAAAGTGTCATTAAAATATAGCATGTTGTAATATTTGTACATTCCACAATGATTTACATTTAAGATGCTAATTTCCTTTGTTATTTAAATAGAGTACTACACATCAAAAGTCAATATATCACCTATATGATATTACATTAATATACCCTACTTTATGATATTACAAAAGGTGCTAGTTTTCGCCATGTCAACATGGTGGGTGCAAAAATTTGTTTTTTTAATCGTCTTTAATCCAAATAATGACACCATCAAGTTATTTAATCAAGTAAAAGTTACTTCTAATGTCCTAGTGTCACCTAAATTTCCAACAATTTAATTTTCAGAATTATTCGCGTGGTGAAAACGAAATAATCCCTGAACTTCAAACACCTCAACGGGAATATTACGCGGATTCTGCAATCGAACGTAATTTATTTTATACAAGATAGTAATATATAAGGTAGCCCATTGTGCATCTCCGTATGACGTCACTTGGAATCACAAACGCCTGAAGCATAGACTACCGGGTAAACGAGTTGGAGCGTTGAGGGGAGAGTGTTATTTCAAAGCGTTTTTTAAGTAAATTTTCCCTGAGAAGCGAAAGCCATTGTACTAATATGGAAGGTAAGCTATTGCGCATCTCGATCATCGATTCGATAGTATCGCACTTGTTACGCCGCATGGAATCCAATACGCCGTGAAACTATCATGAAAAGGAGTTTGAGATTTGATAGAATAGTGTTTTTGAGGAGTAAGCGTTTTTTGCGAATTTTTCCCTAAGAGGAAATATTTAAGACGATCTCATCGTGCGCCATATTTGGTTGCAACAACAGCTGTAGAAACGAAAATGGAGATATTATTTCTCTGTTATGGATAATATGCATGGACTGCAGTTCTTCGTATAGAAGAGATTTGCCTTTTAGTTCAATTAGTTTATTGCTTTATAAGTTACTTTATTACCTCATAAGTATATACCTAAGCTCGATAGGAGTTTTAAATTTATAAATGTCAATAATTTGGTATAATTCATCCAGGAACGATATTCTATACTAAAATTTCTATATAGGTACCGTCTTCATTTCAACTTTGGTGCCTCAGTGAGTATTCTGAATGGCGACATGCGCAGAGCGGACTCATTTTTGATCTCGGGAATTACCTGCCTAATATATTAGTACCATAATTTTATATTTCCATACGATTTCTGTTGACTGATTTTACTGACTTTTACGGATATATGATTTACGATGGACTTTCTCCAAGGAGGTTTAAATAATAACATAAAAATCTTCTTAAAGGGGACAAAATTATTTTTAGAATATCTGTAATAAAGCACAGCAACCCAAAGTGAAGTGTGTCATTTGGCTGTTTCTTTGCAAAATTTATCTTAACTAAAAATTTCAGTCTCTAATGTCCCTAATTTAGGACGTGAATTACGCCACTCTATTAGAAGATATTATTTGAAAGAATGCGGTCTTTAAAAAAGATCATTGAATTCTGATGCTTTATGCAGTAACAAGGCGTATACACCAAGGAAAACAACATTCTATTTCATTAGAAACCTCTGTAGTTGTTTTTGGTGGATATGCAGAACTTGCTCAAAGACGTCGGTCCTGAGGAGACAATCAGTTGTTTACTGCCATTTGAATAAAAATCGTCGGAAGGTATTTATTTCGTTTGAGAGTTTAAATGAGATTTTAATTAAAAAATAGCGTTGTGCCCATGCTTTCATCCATTTTCAATTTAAAAAATAGTTAGAACAAGCTTTTAAGTGAAGAGCCGAAACGCTGCAGCAAGAACCTTTTCTCAGAAATCCTGCAATCTGCGATAGGAATAACTTCTCGGAGATCGGAGTTCACCACAACCAAAGGAAAAGGTAATTTTGCATTACCCTACTTTGGCAAGAGTACGAGTCGTTGAAACTCAACCCATTGCTAGTACCCTGCAAATGATTACAATTCCAGAAGATCCTTGAAACTCCTGGTTTTCTCAGGGTTAACCATTCTTGATGGAAATAATGAAGAGGATAGATTCATCAGATATTGATTTTTGCGAATATGATTTATAAATATCATATTAAGTGTATTGAAAAGGATTGAAAACCTCTGCTCTCGCTATCGTATATACCTAGCTGAACTGCTTCCATATACTGATCAAGAAATAAATTCCCCATGTAAAAATGTATCGTCTATACCTGCGAGTGCAATCATTTTTGCGTATCGTACTACATAAAAATAAATGAGTCATTATATTTATATACACATGTAAAACGGATTGAAAATGCAGATATAAGTGATACATTCAAAAGCATCTAAAATTCAATTAATCAAATATTCAAAGTAATTTGTTTTTTATTTTGTGTCTATGCGTCTGCCATCTGTACTAGCATTATTAATTCACGTATGTGAGCTACTTTATGTATGCATGCATGCAACATATGTATGTTATGTATGTTTTTATAAACATATACACGTTATCACGACAATAACTAAAGTATAAATAAACATTTTCTCCAGCCAGCTCCGCTTTGGTATGCCCTCGTGTCCTAAATAAGTAAGGAAGGAAAAGGCTCATTTTCCTCATTCGATTTAGACTAGAACGACCGAAAATTGGGAATGGGAAATGAACAGGTCCTGGATTCCAAGTGCATCGGTCGCTGAAGTGGTTGGAAATAACGTTTCCGTTCACTATGTTTCCCGGTGGATCGCAAACAACGTTATCTCATGCTAGAATCTTCAGAGAGATATTTCCTGAACGTCATACGCGCCAGTTAGTGCGTGGCAGCCCATAGGCTTTTCCAAGACGCTGTAGACATCGGCCGTTCCGATTATGAGTGTTATCACGAGTTACAGCCACGTGAAAAGTCTAAGCGAGTTTGTTTATGACTTTCAGTGAAACGGCGACCGGATGGAGACGTGAGGTTATCGAAGGGCCATTTGAATATAAATCTGAA
This sequence comes from Rhinocypha anisoptera, assembly GCA_011762765.2. Classification (NCBI taxonomy): domain Eukaryota; kingdom Metazoa; phylum Arthropoda; class Insecta; order Odonata; family Chlorocyphidae; genus Rhinocypha; species Rhinocypha anisoptera. The sequence goes on along the minus strand of WURS02048449.1, from coordinate 21,714 downwards.
TATTTCATTTATTCTTTCGGACAAGATAATAGTCCATTCTGGGGACTTTCTCTGAAAGGGCACAGGATAGACTTCCCTCTTCACCCTATCAATCCTAAACACTGTCATTCCGTAAGCGTTCCTGTAGATATGCCGAGACTAAGGTCGTGTGTCTCAATTCGTGCATGGTTCGTATTTCGGTGGAAATAATTACTCATAACACAATAATAACTTTAAATGTCGAGAATTAAAATTCATAACAAAAATGTCTTTATTTATTGCTGTAGTGAGCCATACTTAGATGAACAAAACTTTGGTGAACTAGAGTAGAAAAACATCAATGCCTACAAATGTCTACTATCTATGGGTCATAAAAAAATGTCTTGAGGAGTTACAAATGTTGGGACAAAAAGTGTACATTTTAATAAATATTTATAAAACTGATGAAGTTATGCATCAGGATATTTAGCCTCCTGTTTGGAACTTCCTCAAGTACAAGACTCACTCTCTTGTACCTGAGGATGGGGAAGTAAGGCGAAACTCGTTGTACGCATGAACTCCTTTATTGTGGAAAAGTGCTTTTTCATTCTATACCTTACTTATTTAATTGATAGTCGTTTTGATTATTTATAATTCTATTCAATACTTGCGTTTGAACATATCTGACATTAAAGAAAAGATAACGTTATTCAGTCCGTCACAAGAGTGAACTCTGTAAGATTTTATAATCGGAGGAATATATATGGCCTCACTGAGGGGAAATTTTACTTAACTCTTGGGATAACCATAACAGTGTAAGCAGAAAGAGAGACTTCCGTAACACAGTTCAAAAGGAATTGAAAAGAGGTCCTTAAAAACCTAATCGTAGGATTGACTACAACCTCTGGCAATATAACTCGAAAATGAGAGACAATACACAGTTTTTTGGAAAAAAGGGACTTCGGTCAATCGCAAGTATTCCCCTTAACTCGTTATTTTATAAAATTAATGATGCATTCGAATATTAAAATATTAGGCTACTTTTTAAGTCTTTCAATATTTTTAATTGTAAGAAAAATATTTTTATTATTTTATAAATTAGTTTCTTTCAATATTATTCTGAATAACACACATTGACATTTCTTTCTGATACGTAATATATTATATTGTCACAAGAATAAACTTAAAATATAAATTGGTGTTAGATGCAGAGATTTACGGGGAGAACTTTGACTCTCTCTGCCAGCTGTCTGCAATTAATTCGTTATAATCTGCAATTTATTCATTCATTATGAAATATGACAAGCAGAAAGGCCAAATCATGAAGCTTCTAAACAAATTTCAATAATAAGTTCTCAATGAGAAACACTACCGGTATATTTTTACTACTTTTACCTGGTTTTTAATTTTAGTATTAGTATTTTATGTATTGTATAGTTTTTATTTGTTTTAATATTTATTAAAATTGTACTCAATTTGATAATTTTATTTAGTGTAATTAATGATGTTGGGAGGTCGTGGAAACTCAATGAGTAATGCGATCAATGAATGGGGAAGCCGGATTCAAGTCCCAGTGACGTCTCACAACACCAGAAAAGAAAAGTGATTTTCTTGATACCAGATCATCCTGGGAAGCCGCAGGTGGCATAAAAAAAGAATTGATTCCAAACCTGATGTTTGAATTTTCACACACAGTTGGGCTTAGCAGTAAGATCGATCTACATATATCAGGGAAAATTTACAGTTGAATACTGTAGTTGTTTGGTATTGACTTTAGAATTCATGGCCAATATCCGATCAAGGAAAGCTGTTTTGTATCGCTAGGTAAAATGTTCGCTAAGAATCACTAGGGGAAAAATTATTTTATCTAAGAACCAATGCTTTCTTTCGAAGTCAACACTACAGAGAGAATAAAGTTGACGATCTCAGGCTTCACTTCATGGAAGTTATGAATATCCATAGTTGGATTGACAGAATATCGTACTTTTCAAAAGTATACAAATACTGTGGAAAAGTACGATATTCTTTCATTCCAACCATAAACTACAGAGAGACCTTAGCTTATTCTATATCACCCATGATCTCCCTACAGTGTGCCGGAAGATGGCTGTATAATTCGAAATCCGGGTCTTGCATTAAAGAATTTTATGTGTAATTAAAAAGTTGTCTCCATTCCGATTATTAAGGGTTGAATCCATCGATTGCAGAGAATTTATAATATCATTTTTGAATATGCCACCCTTTTCACCAGATTTCTCACTTTCACCGATTTTCTCCCTTTCGCCAATTACCCGTGGAATTAGAGAATAGATAGGGGTTAGGGTAGATATTCCCCCCGGATTCCGAATTCGGCCCTTCCCCTTTATAGATGCTCTAGGTTTTCCCAAACCTGCCTCCAGAGAGAGAAAGGAAAAACTTATCAAAGGACATGGTTCGGAAAAACACTGCATAATTGTCGGTGACAAATCCGGGAGTTATTTTTGCAGCACCCCGTATTATTATTATCAATAAAATAGATGACTTCTCTAAAAAAACACGATTTCGTGTTATGATCCATGCTTAGTATAAATATTTTTATTTAAAAAAAACAAACATTTGATATAAAACGAATACCTAAATGCCATTGAAGTACCTTGGACCGTTGAGGAGAGTGGGGGAGGAAAGAACTTTGATGAATACAAAGGATTGAATTGGATTGGACACTTCTTGAGAAGAGATTGCTTGTTAGTCAATGGCATAGACAGAAGGAAGGAGGGGTAGAGGAAGAAAAGTAAGAACATTAAGGGAATAATGGATGGAAAGAGGGGAAGGGGAAGAAAATGAAGCAAATATTAGACAACATCAAATACAATGCAAACGAGTATGGCTATGGAGTGATTGGCTGAGAGAAGGGGGAAAAGAAATGGGGATGGAGGGAAAGCCTATGAGTGAGCCAATCATATAAGGCAGAAAAACATGATGAACATGACTATGTGAAGCTTGAGTCACCGAAAGTAGTTTGTATACATATTGACCCTGAAGACCCACTAAACCTTATATTTGGATGTATTGACAAAACATCTCAAACTACCGTATAAACCTCCTACACTTGTACTTGAGGGAAAAAATCCATATGCTGGAGAAGGAAAAGGAAATACCATAGTGACTGAAACTGTCAGTTTTTCACCACAGAAACTAGACTTTATTTCCTCTTCTTCCCTTTGGGAAAGTCCGAAATTTTCGCAAGGCATTGCATCTTTTCTCCATTCTTCCGCCATTCGTTTGAGCTTCCTGGTGCGCATGCGTCAGATGACCTCGATATGCTGATTCACGTGATCTGACCAGACTATCACGTGTAATCTCATCTGGTACAAGGTTTCCTCCTATCAAACCATTCGCGTTTTCTGTTACAGTCCACTGATATTGGACAGTTTGAAGAAAAAACCAAAGATTCACATAATAAATCATGTCAAACACGTATCTGTAAAGATGTGCCACTTCACAAAGGAATTAAGAAGTTTGAGAGGAAAGGAAAATGTTTTTAGCTTGATTATCGAGTAAGTGGTTAGAAAGCTATCCCAATTCGGATAATTAGTCACTTATAACGCTAATTCATGTGTTTGAAGTTAACAGGTATCATCAAAACTACTGGAAGCATACTGAACTCACAGTGAACAGTTACCGGAAGGCGTCGATAAGAACAACTCGAATATGCAAGAGAAGGGACTGGCGGAGGATACGGTTGAATATTGAGTTTTTACGAGACTAGCATGGCTGACTACAAATAATTATAATTAGGAACACGGTTGTGTAAAAGAAGAAAGCTCATCGTTTTAATTCTTCTGTCATGAGCTTTATGCGAGAGGAGAATTAGTCGTCGTAACTACTGATTTCATTTGTATCTTAAGATGGTCGGTAATCTGGTAATGAGAGCTTAATTGCTAGGAGAGAAGACGCCTGTTTATGGTTTTCCTAGTCTCTATCATAAATATCGAGTCAAGGATTCATGCAGTTTAATATCGTACCCAAAAGCCGTCGTGAATTTGCATGGGAAAAGAGAGGACCATATTTTTTTAATGTTCCTACATCAAACTCGGACTCTGTCATACTGTGATACTTGGTCTCTCGGGAGACCTACCACTTATATCCCACTAACTTAGCCGGAGTTTAGAGGCATTAACATGTATAGTACATAATTCTGCACCATATACAAAAAATAGTCCTTTCAGAGAGATCCCATCAATATTAATTCCTATGTGCTCTGAAGACATATTTGGGCAATACATCCACGATCAAACTTCTGTTATGGGAAGGTTTTGTTTTTATGAGAGTATTACTGAAGGCATGGCTTAAATCATGGCCGACTTTATACTTTGTACTTTAAATCGTATAAAGTCGGCCATACTTAAATTCGATTAACACAGAGAAAAGCAGTACCAAAGGAGAAGTGGAACTCTTAAGTGGCACTATCTAATACAGGCAGTGCAAATTTCCACTCCATGTCGTATTCGATTTTGGAAAGCTTTGTGGATGTGTAATGGTATACCTTACTTTAACATTTGAGTTTCGTGTCTGAGACACTTGTAAGTGCTGTTAAACGAGTAGCCCAAATGAATAAATTAAAATGTAACAAGAAGTCACCAAAATTACATAATTATTACTTTGTAGAATTCAGGAGGATTTTGTTACTTGCAGCTATCTTCCAAAAACAAGCATCGAGCACACGCGACGACTGAGATCCAATAGATTCCTTATAAGGATCATCTGGCGTTCTACTGACGTCAAACTGAATCTTTTCGACGGACGCCAATGTTCTTTGTTGTTATCTGACACGTCTTAATAGATTAGTGGCGATTTCAATAGCGGTTTGCGATCTGCACATCCGGAGTCACCCGAGTTTACGAAATAAAATATAATCGCCAAATTGCGAAAGGATAAAATTAGCAAAACAGATCTAGAAGGGAAAGACTTGAAAAGAGTCACTCGTTTCCATGTTCTAAATCTAAAGACTCAACATTTAGCATAAATGTGTGAAAGTAAATTAAAAAGTAACGAGAAACTGTTGGCAGAAATGGCTCGTTAAAATATATATCTAAAAAAACAATTCAATATTTAGATCAGTACAGTAACCAGAGTATTCAACTCTAAGGTTGGTTTATAGACAGAATTGTATGATTGCAGGTGAAAAAAGTCAAAACCTGTTATTTCTTCGTCGACGCATGACTTTTAATTACTTTCCAACGCCCAACAACTGCATGCAAACATGTAAATCCTCTTAGATGAAGGAGTGGGCTTAAATAATCTCTTTTCTTTCAGATATAAAAAAGCTGCGGTACTGGCATATATGATATGTACAATAATTTGCTATGTCAAATAATTTACACACTATGAAGCCTTTAGGATTTTAAGCATCCATTTCTGAACCTTGCAACAACAATGTGTCTCATTTATAAATATTTGGAACAGCAAATAAACTTTAACCATTATCAAACGTGATAGATAAACTCAGATAAATTTAAATATTCGCTATTTAAATTTAAGTCAAAACTGTAAATATTCGCAATTCCAAATAAATTTTACGTGTAATTGAATCGAAATTGGAATGTCAAAATTAAATAACTTCATGGACTACTGTAAAGGAAAAATAACCAAAATCCCACAAAACCTAAGATCTGTTCCAGAAGGATAATCCGCGCCCGTTGAGTAGTGAGTGACCGTTATGGATATAAACTATTGTCATAGAATTTTCAGAATATATTTATCTGATCTTGTGACACCTTTATCTATTGAATTTCCTACTATTTTAATCCTATCACAGGAAGACTGAAAGGAGAAAACACAAGGGTTTGTGAAACTGCGTGCGGTGCGTGTTTTAACTGTTGTGTATAAATTAGTAGAAAATAATTGGTTGCAGTACGTTTTAATCATGAAAAACATTGCATTACTTCTGGTCGACCTAGGAAGGGTAAGCTATTCCGATGTACAACCTAAATTTTTTTGCGGTTGCCCTTGAGAATAAAATTCCTTAACTCCAAAAAACGGAAAGATGTCGTGCAGTTTAAGGCATATAATCTCAAGAAGTTCCACTTGACTTGGAAGTCTGCGGAGAATGCCTGATCTAAGCTACTAGGTTCAAAAAGGTTGTCGCAATGGCATTCCGTCACTCACCTCATATGGTAAGAGGATGAAGAAGAGGTGAGGTCTACACCGAGACCCGAAAGACTGCCCTCGAGATCTGCTGCCAAATGGTCGTCTATGTCCTCGACATGCCATCCGCTGTGTTGGTGATGGTGGTGGTGGCCCCCAGAGGGCGATCGCGCTCCCTGCGATCCCTCCTGCGAGATTGCTTTAATGACGTGACCTGTGTTGAGATAAAAAGAAGAGAACGGAATATTTATAATTTTCACGTGGAAAAGGGCTTACGCGAAATGATATTAGAAGATGGCCCGCGCTGAAAATATATAATTTCCTAGGAGGTGACGATGGGAACAGTGGGTATGTGACAATTTGATGTGCATTGTGTACAATTTGAAGCGGGAAGAAGATTTGCTAATTTCCTGAATGATTTCACCCGACATTTTGCCATTTGTCCTTCTGAATTGATATACCTAAAATGATAACGACTTCGATTATGAATTGGTTAACATTTTTTCACTCACGGCTCTCTTCCGACCAGATCCCCTTTCCAGATGGGGACGAGGGAGTGTCCAATGCATTAATGAAGTGACGAATTTATAGATGGGCTAACATTTATAGACTGCCTTACGACCCGAGTCTCCCCAATGAACGACTGACGGAAGCACCATAACGATAAGACCAATTGGAATTGGGCAGAAACAGGGTGTGATGCTCTCGGCATTTTCGGGTGCCGCGTCCTCGTTTGTTGGCATAGGGTGGCAAAAGTTTAGTTAGCCATCCTGCTAGCGTCTTCAGGTCGAAGTATCGAGATGCTGTTTTGTCAATACTCTGCTATTCACATCCCTTCCGTCGACCGAGGGAGTTAACTTCTACCAGAATCAGACATATTTTGTGGCAATGGAGGTTGCATCGACAGTTATGGTAATATAGAACCTGTACTCATCACAGGGAAAACATCGGTTTGGAGGAATACAACACCCATGCCCAGGAGGGACTGAAACCCGCGACCTTAGGGTTAATCGCTAACGACCAGGGGTAACCCGGACGAAACGAACCACTCTCAAGCCTAGAGGATAATTTACGGTCCTCAGAAGTGCTTACTACTATTTAGCACTTAAAACTGGATCCAGAACTTTTAAAGATGGGAATGCATGCATCAAGAATTCTCATCTGAAATGCAAAATATAAGTGAAAAAAAGAACCATCGTGGAAGCATAAGAAAACATCCTACCCTCACTGTTCCATTTCTTGGCAGTCATCTTGGTTTAAATAATAATATGGACCAAACATTGATTGAAAAGTAGCGTTCTGAGGGTTAAATGAGAGGAATACCATTGGGGATCACAACATGCAGTATATTTGTTAGAAAAAAAAGCTAGCGAGACATTTTCATGAACAGATACTAGGTCAATTTGAAAATAAATTGTTCTCTATCAACATAATTTACTACAATGGAAAATCTTTACAGAAGTGTTCAATATAAGATGTCAGAACTCTTGGACGAAGCCTCCACTGAAATACTCTGGCACTACCTCCACTGAAATAAAGTCTTCTATCGTACTAGAATGTAATTCTTCGGATGACCAGTCAAGGCAACAAATTTAGCATTCGATTTTACTACTATAGACAATATTGGTTTCAATGCTGCACTTTCACAAACAAATTTAATATATCACGACTGATTTAGATAATAATCGTTCAAAACCGCTTCAAAATCAATTTTCATTGCAGGTACGCTATTAATTTGGTATCAAGAATTTCACTCCTGGCTGACCGAAGACTTCTTTCAAAATTACTTTCTAATTTGAAAATTATTAAATTCTCCGAATCAAACATTATTTATAGGTTTTCAAATACCTTTGCAAATGTAAATAACACTGCAAGAAAGGTTTTTAAAGAAAAAACAGTGTAGTTATAAGCAGTACTTTCTTGCTTCAAACATTTTTACTGTTAGTCAAAACATGAGATGGATTTGCTTATATTGATACTAGTTCCAGTTGGTAAAAACAAATTATTGATTTATTTTCATAACCTTATTCGTTTTTAAAAATTAGATTCTCTATAATTCTGACAATTATTTCTACTAGGAAAGTTCTTCAGAGAATATAAATATTTTCTCTTAGCCATATGAAAAGATATTTCACAAAAGCAAGGAAGACGAAGCGATAAGAAAGAGCTTATTTGTGTTATTTTTGAGCTTTCAAATATAACTATATAACTTAATTAACTAACTAACTAACTAAATTCCTTTATCGAGATTCGTAATCTATTAATTCCTGATTTTGTCGACTAGTCGGTCGGCAAGCCAGACTGTTGATGTATTTTGTCTTCCGCAGGCGGCGTAAACAGAAGATCAGTCGTCCACTTAATTTGAAACATAACATTGCTCACTGAAAACATTTCGAATGCAATGAAAAATCTCCTTTATTATTTTATCTCTGAGCAAGTGGTTTATTTTATGAGCGGTTCGGCTGAAAGGAACATTTTGAAAGTACTTATTTTCACATTAATGACATCTAAAGATACGATTTAAAGGAAGATGCTGCTTTGGATACAAGATTTGTATACGATACTTTCACCACCAAGGAGAAAACATGCTTGGGGCATCATATTGGTCAACCAATCGATTCACTTCCTGTAACGGTGAGACCTTTAAAAATGCCCTATGATTACAAAATCTTCATGGAGAAGTCTGCAAAATGATAGGGAGACAGCAGGTGTCAATTTGTTCAAAATATCTACGCTCAACATTTCTGAAAATAGATGTAATAGCCCTAAAAAACTACTTAAAAATAGAAATCGATTAATTTTAGTCTACACAAATATGACTTAGCATCAAGAGGTACGGGTGAACGAATTTGTAGGAAGTACTATGATAAAGATAATTTTGAATTAATGGTTGCGCCACGTTTATGTGGATTTATACTTTACATTTCTAGTTCCGACGCCTTCCAGTCCTATAAAAAACCTGATACATTTCATTAAAACCTATTTCTGGTACCTAGTTCGATTTTCGAGACTTAAAGGTCTACTTAATTGTAGCCAGTTCATTCTCCGTCGCAGTCAGTGTTACCTTATCCAATATACTTTGGCATACCAGTAGCAGACATTATATTTACCCTAAATATTTTCGAAGAATATTTGAAAAACTAACTTGATTCCCCAATATTTATATCCATCCTCACAATAATTTGCGATCTGAGAATAGCTCCCAATTTGTTTGACCTATCATGCTGTTTTTTAGTAACACTAGTAACAAATGAGATTTTGCATGCATAGAAATCCAAGGTCATTTTGCGGCTCTTTTCCTTAAGACGGGTTAAAGGAATGTAAAAGCCCTACACTTTATAAGTGCATAACTGATTTTGCTCGTTACAATAAGGTCATATTTCTGTGTCGTATGAATGAAACTAGAGACATATATTTGTGAAAACCTTTAGTTGCCTTTTATTAAAATTATTATTTTTTTCATTTCATAGTTACCATCACCAATTATAGTTACAATCACCACTTAATAAATCAGAGAAATACAAAACGACGTACCCATCTGCTTCGGTGTGTCGTCAATGCTAAGAAGAAAGTTTTACAGAGAATGGGTTATTAATTAGGGATATGATCCTGAGTAAAAAGTACTATATGGAGTCCACGAAGACAGTTCACCCAAAAGAGAATAACAATTTGTTTGATCTGGCCTTTAGATGATAAACGATATTATAGATAGATTCACCGTTTTGTGATTAAGTGACGTCTAGAATTTGTATTTAAAACATAATACAAAACACACATATGACTCAACGTTTATAAATTGAATTTCAAGTGCATGGAAGTGCGTAAAAGACCGATTACATGAAATGAACCTAAAAGACATTTTTCGCGATTTAAAAGTCAAATTAATGGTTCTTAATATTGATTTTTAGCAAGATTTTCCACAGTACTCGAGAAAAATGAAAAAAAATCTTTATCCCAAATTACGATCAGAGTAGTCATCGGAACCAATAAAGAGAGAATGATTAAAAGAAATGTTAATAGAAAAACCATTGCGCAAATATAACGGGAAGATTAAATGAAGTTTTCATTTTCACAAACACGAAGTCCACGGTAAAATAAAAGGTTTACCAGGGAACTGAAAAAATATATGTGGTAACGCAAACTCAAGCAAGTACATACGTTAAGCTTCATAGCGTCAGTCAGAGAAGTGTGGTAACAGAGGGAAAAACTTTCTCGAGTAGTCGTTTCTTATGACAAATATGTTTACGAAAAGCAAGAGATAGATACGAGGTCAAAGTCCTAAGGCAGGGTCGCATGCTTTAAGTCTTTAGGAGATGTAGTCAGTCCAACGGAATCAGATGTGACACACATAGTATAAGGGGTTCTAATAGGTGGATTTGATACACTACTTGAGTAAACGTAAATTAAAGACGCTTACAAAAATTTTATAAGATCAATCGGGTAGATTGCTCCTTTACGAGAGACTGCGAATATAAATCAGAAAATACTTTTAAAAAAAGCACTCAAAGAATAAATTTTAAAATATCTATATATGTCAGTATAAAAATTTAAAAGGTGCGTAACTCTATAACTTTACAGCTCTTTTAGGCTTCCGAGCCATTCTAATCCTGGTTGTCCTTTAAAACAACATTAATGCGACGAAAAAGAACCCGAAAACAGGATGAAAAATTCTATAACTTTATTTTTCTTCAATTATATCTATTTACATCACGAATGTATGTAATGTAATTTGATGCTTCTAGCAGAAACAATGTAAACATTTATATAATACGCGGAGAAATATCTGTGAACTATTTCGCTCCAGAAATTTATATTCGGTGAAAGCATATTTATGTTAATATTCAACTTATAAACGTCTTTTTATTCCGAATTTCAAAATTTTAAAAGATATGTGCAACAGTATCCAAGTATTATGTCTCTATAATAGTTGTTGACTGAAGTTATTACTTCAATACTTTTTCTAACTAACTACAAATGCTCCTTCTTTTTACGCCTGAACTCAAGCATTTAATTTTACCCCGTCGAAAAACGAGATTTAGCCCACGTCTTACTCAGTAGCACCTTAAGGAATGAAATTTTGACCGGAATAAAGCACGTAAAAAACCGGACCAACGCTTACACCGGACCTAAAGGTTATCTTCTCCTTTTCATACTCCTGCTCCCCGCTTCGTTCTCAGCCAATGAGAGAACGCAAAGGAGGAAAACTGCAGAGAAACGAAGCCAACCTGAAAACTGGAATATCCCGAGGAATGCTAAACCCACATATCCCTCAATCACTACGAGTGACAACACTTTCGACCGATATAATGATTGACCTAAGAGAACCCTAAGAGAAATCGACCTCATTTACGAACAAAAAAAATACGTACGTCATGTGATAGGAGGTAGGAACGCGGAAAATGGGCATTTTTGCCTTTATCACGGCTACCACTATCCTTATTCACGCGAAAAACGAAAATGTCAAGCACCTTACTATGAAAACTTGAATGCAAAATTCTCTATATTCCACACCCTATGTGAATAGGAGCTCGTCTCAAGGTATAAGTGACTAGAGAGAAATCCTCAAGGGAAGTCGATGTGAAGGGAAAGCTTAACTATTCCAATGAATTTTGAGCACTTATAGGACGCGCACATAAATTAAAGATATAAGAACTACACATTCAAATATTTGTGACGCAACTTAATTAACTGATAATTGATTGGTGAAAAGTAATTGATTGGTGTTTGTGTACGGTGAAATGGCGGGGATTGTTGGAAAGTAATAGTGGGGACTGTTGAGCGCGAAGTGTGAATTTTATCACAAGGGGGTGGTTTTTAAGGGATGTAACGTTGCAATAAATACGAAATAACATTATGAACAGTGACGGGATTTTTAGTCAGTATAAATGCCCCATTAAAAAATTTCAAGATGCTTAAAACTTATTGTTTTGTGAGTTTCATCATAAGGGGTGATTTTAATAGATGAAATATTAAAATACGTCATTAATTATATTTCCTGAACCTTAAAGAATATAATTTTATATGTTTAAACATGATATTAATCAGAAAAGCCCTTAAATCGGCGGTTTTTTAATGTTTTATCAAAAGGGATAGTTTTCACCCCCAAAAACAAAAAGCACACATTGAGAGCATATCACTTTTGAAGAGGAGGGTAAGACAGGCCTAATCCCAAATTTTCATCAAAATCGGTGTTGTCCCAAAGAATTCGGAGCTTACACTCTATTTTTACCGTTGTCCACTGGACTAAATGGGGAGTAACAGTTATCGCAGCTAATTTTCCGATTTGACAATAATCACTATTCCAATCGAGGAAAAAATTCAATAGGACGAACACAACGCCCATGCCCTAGGCGAGACTCGAACTTACAACCTTTGGATTAGCCGGTGAGCGTTCTACACACAGAGCTGGTTTTTAAGGGTGGAATAGCGGGCTACTTTTCACAAAAACGACATACTTAATAAAATGTTACGCTATTTTATTTCACACCTATTTGGAACTCTTACAATGTAGATCCGTACACCTAGTCATAACGTTGCCTTTGTTTCTCAAACATACTCTAAATCCTCGAAATAGGGCGATATGTATTCTTCAACTTTTGCCCTTTATGATATATTACATTGTTGGTAACCATAGAATATGATCCATTAATATGGTGCATGTGAATGCATGGTGGTGGCTCACCCCCTGCCACGCCCTTGTGGTGGCTTACAGGATATTATGTAGATGAATATCATTCGTTCTGAGATAGTTTTATAGGCTTTCTCTTAACTTGACTCTTAAATTACTTTCATTTTTTTACTCCTAGTTATAACTGTGAAATGCCCGCATATATACAACATATGACACCTTGAACTAACTATATATACAATACGTTCTGAAGCCCCTGATATTATTGCTGAACAGACTTGAAGCAACACCAATACATATGTATGCATACACATATATACCATATATACTAAAATGACGCTAGCCGTCGAAGCACCCAAAAAACCTAAGCTAAACCATATATACATATATAAATTACACATATATAACAAGTTTTGTCATCGGAATGACCCCAAAATATACAAAACGTAAAACAGACATATTATTTTCTGACTATTATGGTGGCCACTATAACCATCATCACTCAAAGAAATTATATAAAATACTTGTCGTTTCTTTGGTAGTAATAGGTTATTTGTGAAAGAGTATACAAATCAGCCTTTATATTTTAATTTTGTGATAACTACTTGACGGAATGTATTGTATCATTCATTTTTAATAAATATTTTTCTATTTTTTAAAATTTTTATACCTAATTCGTAAAATTAGTCTATTAAGTTTTACATTTTTTCTAACTGAATTTCTAGAAAAAACGATTAGGCGATTTCTATAGTAAAGGAGATTTAATTTCGTTTCTGGAGGAAAATTAGTACATCGAATAATATTTATTACTAACATGGACGTGAGTCAGAATGTGGGATGTACAATATATTTTGACTCTGAAATTCACCTCGATAATAACTGCGGAAAGACTTAACGAAAATCACAAGGGTTTGTGAGTTATAGTTACAATCGCATAATTAGGGTTGTTTAATAACTGAGCATTGGCAAAAGTCTCTAACTCTTACATGGCTTCTCCTTTTTATGATCTTTCCATGGAAACATTTTAGTGATAAAGGCAGTTTAAACCTTCCTAAAAATAAATCACATCCTGAGGCCGACGAAGTTTTTACAGAATTGTGTATCCCATATACTTGGAAGCGATTGTAAGCAGTCGTTTTGGAGTATGTCCTACTATAATATACGAATGTGATGTGGTTTTTGTGAAAAAAAGTGTTGGAATTCGTGTCACCAGTGTTCGAGGTGTCAATTTTTAATTACCTAGTTCACGATTCAGTGTCTTATAATTCAGTGTCTTTTAGTAGCAGTGTTTTTGTTTATAGGGCACGCCGACGGCTATTGTTGCCCACGTCCTAGATAGGTCTCGAACTTGTGACCTTTGGGTTAGCCGGTGAGCGTGCTACCCACAGAGCTAAAAATCCGGCTTTGATACTCAATACATAAGTATAATTAAATGTTTGACACAAGCTCTTTAGATCCTGTCACTCGGGTCCTGTATCGTTAACTATTTTTAAAGATCTTTAATACAGGGATGAATTTCTTTCCACAATTCATTCTCTTCTAATACACAAGCGCTATAGCGAAGTTATATAATCTAACTATCGTTTTGAGTCACCAATTAACTAAATAATAAATAAACAGCACAAAAAATTAATAATAAGAATGAGTATCCACATGAAAAATCTTCAATGGTTACATAGTTGAATACTTTTTCATCAAGAAATAACTTTATCTTCAATACGAACTTATCATTTGATCTATTTTTTTAAGAAAAATAAGATTAATCTCAGGTTTTAGGATTTTCAAATGAGATTTTATATTATGACTAGGTATATAAATAGGTTCAAGTGATGATGACCATTTTTTTCTGTTTAAAAAAATTTAAATGATAATTACGTATTTATTATTAACCGATACTTTTTCAATATAATTAAAGATCGATTTCAGCAGAACCTTTCCACTATTGCAGGGCTCATAGGTCCTCCGATTTACTATTATTCTTTGGTCGGGGAATTCTATCGATGTGGGAACTTCAATGCTCGTAATTTTCAAGTCAATTTTACAATTTTAGTTCAAGGTTGACTTACTGGACTTTGGATTATTTAATCGAAGAAGATAATTCAAAATAAATCCACCAGTCAAAAATATACAGAAAAAGTTGTTGAAAGAAAAACTTAGCTTTTCCATAAAATAAATCTAAAGTTTGTGGAAAAGCCGTTTTTTTCTATCTACCAGTAATGGGTTTCCACCAAGTGACGCTACCCACCATTGCAAATACAAAAAAGTATACCTTAAAACTGTGGCGAAACAAAATGAAAAAAAGGAAAAATTCAACTCATACTTCACAAGTATTACATATGTGAGGATAGCATAAGGACCTTAATTGTGGTATATTTTTTATGGTAACTTGAATATTTTAAAAATGATACATCATTAACCAAGACACTCGGAATAATTCAGTTGATTAAATTGTTCGGGAATTAACACGGGTGATTACAACGAAGAGAAAAAAATAGTCTCCGAATTAAGGACACAAAGATCCTTCCATACGGATTCGCTTACAAGTAAAATACCCCAGCAACACTTGTTTCTTAACTCAATCTAATAACTTTGATATATTTTGGTGTGAAGAAACAACCTAGTGATTGTTTTGTGAAGTGAACTTGTTTTGACTTTCATGGAAAAATTATTGCGAGAGGAAATATATGATGAAATTAGGAAGGAAATGCGAGCACTAGAGGCTCTCGCGAGATAGAGGCAATGCATAAATGCATAGTAAGAGGAACATTAAAGCACTTGTGCGGCATTTCCTAACCGGTCGTTGGCTCGACTTTAGACACTTGAGTTTCAGATAAGCCAAATTGTTTACTATCCTCAGTCAAGAGATCTTTGAAACTTACATTATGAGGGATGGCATAATGCCCGTGGCATTTCTCCGAATGATCTTAGAGGAAATTTTAATAACGAGGCTTTTCAAAAGAAATCTGGTGACAACATTTCACTGCTAGCGACTAAGAAAAATGAAAGGCGCCCTTAGCGAAAGACAATGTACATTCAAAGTTTCACCATGCCAGGTGAACTGTTATTAATGATAACCTTGGCTCTTACTTCGTTTACTTCCTTAATTTTATCTAACTTGTTTACATCCTCGTGTAATCTTGTGGGTAATAATTAAGTGAAATTTTTAAATATAACATTTATATTAAACTTCTACCAAAAGGAAGTCCTCCTAATGAGAGCCTAACAAATGACGAGTGGTAGCAGTTACAAAAAACGTCAGCCACGGTTTGAAAACCAATAATGTAGACGTCTCGAAGATAAAGAACTTTTGAAAATGGAAATGTGAGGACACGCTTGCTAATAGGTAATCATGCAGCACTAGATTCAGTAACGGTCATTTTGAGGTGCAAGCCAAGAAGGAAACAACACGAAAAACAACTTAGCCGCTGACTAATTTAGGGAAGTCGGGTATTTTTCTGTTCACAACCTCCGTTTCTCAGTCAGGACAAACCTTAATAATGCGGTATCGAAAATCTAGTTTTTACCAATTACACGAGCAATGAACGATCATATTTTAGCCGTGGTCGATAGAGAGGACACTAATCTGCTGACCAAAATCCTTAACATTCATTCTCAAGCAGTGCTTCTCTAATACTAGAACTGTTTCATTCAGGATTATTTACTGCCAGTAGCAGAGAATTTACCATCAAACCAAAAATGTGTAGTTTATCGCTTTTCTGTGCATAACGAATTTCACTCTTTCGTCTATGATAGAAGATTCACTTTTTTAACCAGTGATACACAGAAACGAGAGGAAAAATAAGACGCTCGGAAGCAAGGATGAGGATACCTTTTATTTTAAAAGATGTTCCAATCAGATTATAATAGTCTTACTTGTTTCCCATTATTTCATTAAGAAATTATAGGTAGCCATCACTCTAAAGTAGGTTTGAACTCGAAAGGGAATATTCGAGTAACGGCTACTACTTCATAATACTACTTGAAGTCTAAAACCAATTCCACTGGAGGTCACAGTTCTCTTTAATTAAACGAAGTTCTTCCAGAAAAAGGTCATCCGGGATCGTTCTCCCCGCCAAACTGCTGTTTGCTTCAATCAATTTGCCATTTATCTTCTAAAGAGGTATAGACAAGATATATATATATATTTTTCTCTCTCTCTCAAACCGACGAAGGAGCAAGCAAGCCCCGAAATATCTCTTCATTATGTGAGTCTTTCTTTATTACCTGTTTCTATGTGCGTATGTGTATTGTGTATAAGTCTGCGTGTGTGCGTATATATATAATAAAGTTTTTAACCATGAAGAATACACAAATACACATTAATTTTATTCTTAGAGTGGAGCATTAAGATGGACGCGGCCTGTAATTTGCTAAATTTAATAATTTTCAAGTATTAAAAGATAGACAGATAAGGGCAATGAGTAAAATAATTCTGTTTTTTACTCCGCATATTCATCAAAATCATAATTATGAAATCCAAGTGTCGCCTCTTTATAACCCCCGTCAAAATAGCCCACGCAAACAAAGATTTCAGCGTCAACGAAATTAGCGCACGGTAGTCGTGACAATTTGCTGGGGCGGTAATGCCAATGAACTTTAATAGTTCGCCTGTTACCTGGCTTTCTTCGGATGGTAAGGTATTTATGCCTATCTGTCCAATGAATCCATATCAAGTTGGAATAATAAATGGAAATAAATTAATTTTAGTAACACTCTAAACTCTCATGTTAGTAATACTGATAAGACATTTAATATTTCTTCACAACAGGTAAGATATATCATATTAACACAAAATGACTAGGTGATTTTCGAAGTTAGTAATTAACAATTATGAAATGATAAATTTCTTACTATAAGAAACTTCAAATTTATTGCATATTATGTAAAATAAATATTTCCTAAAATTAATGCTCATTATTCGCTGAAAGTTTAACGCAGACTATATTCACTTCCCAAAAGATGGGTCCCCTATTCATTACAAAATGTATAATCTAAGGTTGGGACTCGGGACAGGCAGGGTGGGTGGGAGGAGGGCAAATACATAGCAGGCTTTAGGGTGCTATGCACCAGCATAAAGGAAAAGAGGTAGATGATACGAAACAATTTTGGAAGTAGAACCCTAGAGGTAGGCCAAGGATGGCGTATGAGAAACAGGAAATACAGAATGTTAGATTTAAGAGCTACGAAAGTTTGGAAAGACTGACGGGAAAGGCTAGCTTGGAGAGCTGCGAGAGACACCAATATTGCAACTGTAAACGTAGGATATGATCAGTAAATGTGGCCGAGCACCGACCGACTGGTTGTGCATCCTTAATTTTATAACAAACAGGGAAGAACCAGTGAAAAACAGCTCCAAAGAGCCATCGAAAGAGACCTTAACGTTGAGAGTATACGTACAATAAGAAAGAAAGTAATAGAACAGGTACATTGCAGTTGTTTATTACCTAATTGGGAAGGGTCATAGGAGGGAAAAATCCTAGAGAAAGACCAAGGATGCTGTTTGAGAGAGAATAACAGAGAATTTTACAGGTAAGAACTACAAACGTATGGAGAGGTCGGGAGGTGACAGGATAGTTTGGAGAGCTGTAACAAAATAATCTTTGGATTGACAATCTGTGTTGATCTAATTATCAATTAAAGGTAGGATTTTTAACTATCAATATCTTCATAGTACTCCACTGCGCACCTTCTATTATTTTGCCAAAGAGTGTACTTGTACATTTATTTACATTAGCATGCATAATGGCTAGGGTCAGCACAAAAACTTTAATGTAACCAGGAGAAGCGTTTCAATAAATATTCTTATTATATCAAACTGAAAATGTGATTTAATTTTAGATGAGACTTGAAAATAGTAATATTCATATGCAGGAAGAAGCGGGTTAATTCTTGCAACATTGTGATCACTGAGTGAGAGTGGTGGTGATCATATTGGCCCTGCTCGTTACCTAACGTTATATCCCAGTCGTATCACTCATTTCCTTGCAAGTAACTTTTATAATTCCTTACTCAGCGTTATTTCTTCAAAATACTCATGTCACTCGGGGATCCTCGAAGAAAGAGGATGAGTGTGGATTGGAGATCTTAGAGATGTGGTTGTGGAGGATGGGTGAAATTAAATGGACGGAGCGTATGATTAACGAAGATGCATAGCGCACGGTAGAGGAGGGTTGGAAGCAGTAAGGAGAAATACAAAGACGACAGGAAAGATATATTGCAAATTTAAGTGACTGCGGGACGTAGAAGAGAAGAATATATAGTGAAATGTTATGATTGCGAGTCTGAGGGAGACATACCTGTCGTAGAAGCATTTTAGATCACAAAATGGCACTGGACGCCGTATTTCCTACTAATACTTTTAAGATTCATAATTAGTTTAATTGGAACAATAGCTCAGCTGCCTCACCTAAATTACCTCTATTGTATAAAAGTAGGCTCTATTGGGAGGGACCCTGGAAGGGAAGAAATCTAGACGCAGGCCAAGGATGTTGCGTGGGAAACAGATAATGGATATTGCTAGACTAAGGAATTGCGAGGCATGATAAGGTTGGCTGGTGACAAGATGGACTGAAGAGCCGCTGCAACCAATCTTCGGATTGGCAACTTATGACGATGATGTTCTATAGGAAAAAAGATAAGTTTGTGTTTTGACATAGATTCAAATTATATCATTATTTGTAAAATATTTATCCGCCATTTATAAGAGACGGGATGATTTGTCAACAATTTTCACGGATTACCACATAGTGAAAGGACAGAGACGAGGTAGCAAGAAAATTAAATTTTAATCGTTGCTGAAGTAGGAGAGGTCACAACCAAACCACAATATCCAACCCTAGGGTCGGTTGAATATGCTAGGGTAGAGCTCACCTAAGAGCTAAGTATTAAGAAAAAAGGAGTGTAAAATTCACAATGGGGGGCAGCTTCTTTCCCTCTGTCCCTTGCCACGCAGGAAGATCTGCTTGGGACTGCTTACCCAGAAAATCATCCATCTGAAATTTAGTTGAAAGTGTCCAGAAGCGTCACCCTGACTTAAACCCGGAACCCTCGTTCATTAGTCAAACACTACTATTGGGCTGCAACGACCTCTAAAGCACACATGAAATAGCTAGATGGATAAATAATTAAAAAGGAAATTTTTCTCTTCCATTCGAAAACGAAAATCAGTAATTCCTAAAATGGGTGGAATGCCTTGAAAACCACGTAGTGATCAATAAAATGAACCCCATTAATATATTGTCACTTCATATTTTTTTCCTTTTGAAACACGTAACCGTCTGCCTTTCGGGTTATGTTTCATCAATATGAGCCATGTATTCATAATTATTATCTTTGGTAGGCTAATGAACGGAGACAAATTGAAGGTACCTGAAACCTATTATAAAATTTACCATATGGAGCCTGACCTTTAGACAAAAATAAACGTATCATTATTCTCTATACGATCCATCTTAATCAAATGTTTCGGGGTCCATACTGTCAATTAGATCAATAATATAAAATTATAAGAGTTTTGCGATTTAATTATGAAAAGTCCCACTACCATACTTCCCGTTGGAGGAAGGAATGCCGTAATGAAAAGGACCCCCACATCATCTGTGAAATAAATTAATGCTGAAAATTTTAAGACTAAGATGTTAAAAAGTTCTTAAACTGTCATAAACTCACATTAACCATATGGATTTCATTGATCACAATGATTTCTTCGAGGTGTCATACTTATATTTACTTTCCAGGAGGAGGTTAAACTTTTCTTAGACAATTGACACTATTACAGCTGTAGATTAAATGAAGGAAAACGTCAGTATTCTCAGGTATTTAATCAAATTCATATGTGTAGTAAAAAATAGGTTAATTCTGTTGATTTTCAGGAATAAGGTGACTCCAGTTGAACTCTGCAGGATTGGAAATGCATGGTCGTTTATGGTTCACTACATTCTCCGGGTTTTCCTGCGCTCACATATTTTCTTTTGGAATTTTATAATTATAAGTTTAGACTATTTACAGCAAAATCGTAGGATTTCTAATTCCCCTTGCGGCACGTTTGTTTTAAAGTGCATACTCGTTTCTACGATATGAGAAAGCTCCCCGTCTCGGGAGCAGTTTTACGGGAGGCGCGATTCTACGGCACCTACTACCACCCCTTTCCACCTCCCCCTCCTCCTCCCTCGGGTCTTCGTCACGGAGTGAATGTGATTTTTGGGAGATTCGTCGGCCCTGCCAACAAACTCGTTTTGATTACACCTCTCCCTCCACCTCCTTCCACCGCCACTTCTATTGGCTCACCTTCCTCGTCCTCGATCGCCTGCTGGAGTCGCTCTTTCGCTCCCGACGGCGAGCCTAGCGCCGACCTTTGCCCTTCCGTAGTGGATTCCTCCCCGTCGCTCGCCTTCCTCTTGCGGCCCGCCACGGGAGTCATCGCAGCCGCGGCAGCAGCGGCCGCAGCGGCCACCGCCAGTAAACCGCACGATGACGGGGGGCATCGGGCCCCTCCGTCCTCCCCACCCTCCACCACAATGCCGTCGTCTCCCTCCGCTCTCTTCGCCAGAGAGTCCGCCTCTCCTGTACGTCCTCTCCGCCTCGATCCACCCGCTCCGCTACCGGCGTTCCACTGGAACATTGCCGCGCCTTCGCGGGCGCCGCCGAAGGAAGAGGAAGGATCCTCCTCTCCGCTGCTCGCCGAGGGCGAGAGCGTGGCTATGGGCGAAGCCCCCACTTCTTCGTCCTCCTCGTCCTCTGGACGGAACCGCCTACGTGGCGGCGGAACGTGGTTTGTGGTGGGGGAGGTCCTCCCGAAGGTGGGCTGGAGGACTCCGGAGAACCGCGAGTGCTCCGCGGCTCTCGCATGGTGATGGTGGTGGCCATGCTGCTGTTGCTGGATGTTCTGGTGTTGGAAATCCAAGATACCCATTGCGTCACTCAGCATCACTTGCAGCTCCATGCCGACGGACCCTCTGGAGGCCATCTTGAGCAACGGGTGCTTCTTAAGGGGTGGCTCTCCT
>WURS02048438.1:0-11047 GCA_011762765.2 Rhinocypha anisoptera | reverse complement strand
CAACACGGCGAGGGCAGGGTATTTCCTCAGGGTCTCTGTCGACGAAAGGAAAATGAATTGTCATGCCACTCTTGCGCGTGGAATGATCCAATCAAGGATCTTTTATTGGCGGCGATACTGGGATTCAAAAATTGTGACTCGGAAGTCATTTTGGGAAGAACAAAATCTCTTCCGGAACATGATTTTCGCCTACATTCATACACACGATTGGAGCATAGATTGGAAGATTTATGACAATTGTATTTGGCGACGCATGGAGAAGGTGAGGTGGACGGAGAGGAAAACTAATGAAGTTCTGAGAATGGTAGGGGAGGAGAGGCTATTGTTGTGTGAAATCCAAAGAAGGTAGGAAAGGTGAATGGAAGGGGTACTCGAGAGTCGATGGGTTGTTGAAGGTTGCCGTGGAAGGAAGAATGTTGGGTGAGCGAGGTAGAGGTAGGGAGTTGAAGAAGCTACTAATGACACTTGGACGTTGTGCACTCGTGTGTTGAAGTGACAAACTCGATCGACAGTCCTTGCCTTGGATAACCTGGTCCAGATACGTCATACTGCGGAGAGTGTCGTAGCTGATGTGACCCTTGTGCTCTTCCAATGCGGCGTCTATCTCCTTGATCAACTTGTCCTGGCATTCGGGATTCCTCGCTAGCTCGAGTAGGGTGAAGTTCAACGCGGTGGACGACGTCTCGTAGCCAGCACCGTAGAAAACCACTGCATGTGCCACGAGTGAGTCTCCGTCAAAGTCTGTAATCAGTAATGGACGCATTGATGGTTCTTAATTTGCCGTAAACTCTTGCTGTAAACAGTTTTCTAGGAGAGGAACCGCATGGAGGCACCGAGTAGCGTCTTAAATTATATCCTAGGAAGATGATAATATATTCCGCTTGATGACGGCCCTAGGTTTGAAACTACGTGTTTGAAACTAGTTGTATCAAATAAATGTTTAATGGGAATACAGTGTTTTATTCATTTTATGTCAAATTGAATTTCAACATTGATCCTGACACCCTTAAATTCTGGGAATCAAGGTTCAGCAATCATAAAAGAGAAACGAAACGTGCTTATCCACGGCTTTTAATAACATCACAATGTTTTTCACCGCAATGCAGTGGTACCTTGATATACGAGTGCCCTGATATACGAGTTTCTTTTTAGATACGAGCCGTCATTAGGGTCTTGAGTTACGAGTAAAAATTTGAGATACTAGCAAGCCTCGGTCGCACAGCCCGTTGGCGTACCGAGCTACTACCGCTCAGAGTTGGTCTTGCGCTTTAAATTCACATATTTACCTCCCTCCAGAAGCGTTTCTTCTTAATTTGTTTAAATTTTCGCTTTTTGGCACATGCAGTTATTTAGCTATTTTTTTCATATAACCAGCCATGAGTCCAAAGGTGAGTGTAACGAAGAGTGGCGAGGAAAGGAAAAAGGTGATATGTGCATGGCATTAAAGCGTAAGATAACAATTAACAATAAACATGAGTAAGACGTTGGATTAATAGACCTAGCAACTGAGTACAATCGCACAACTTCCCAACTTTACAATATCTCTTTATTTCTTTAAATTATCTTTTATTATGTTTTATTTTTGTTTGTATTTAATGTTTGTTCAATATTAATATATTTTTCTTATGCTGAAAAAGTAATAAAACATTGGGATAGTATTTTGGGGGCTGGCACAAATTAATCAAATTTCAATGAATTTCAACTGTGGGAAAATTGATTTGAGATACGAGAATTTTGACTTACGAGATCGGTCGGGGGACGAATTAAACTTGTATTTCAAGGTACCACTATACTACATGGTACCCATATTAAATGTGGAATGGTACGAGGGTTTTTTCTCTGTTATGGACATTAGCAACTTTCACGAATTGAAGTCCGAAACCATTAAATTCAAGGTTTAACAAGTTTGCGACAGGAGGAGGGATGTCAATCTCACATTGTCCGCAACTTCTCAAACTGATACAAACAGGAGAAGGGTAGGTTAATGCCGTAAGGGCCTACTAAAATAAAAACGAGATTTCTTCCAAATTTATTCCATCCTATGATCCGATCATGACTGTTTTCTCACGGAATAACAGCAGTTAGTTGGGCGACCACATCTCACATTTTTACACGCATTTGGCTTGTTTTGATCAGCACATGTCCAAATGTTTGACTTATCATTTAGAAAAAAGAAAGAATTCACGAATGAAAATAAAAATAACGATTCGTGAAAGATTAAAGTGATATAGAGGAAAATATTTTTATGCTAAGCGTGTTTCATGTTTTACTATGACAATTGAGTTCTTAGTCTTGGTTGGAAAGATACTGGTAATTAAGCTAGCGATTGGCTTCGGACAGCAAATTATTACTTTCTGGAGCCACAACATACGTCTAATACTGGTGGAGAAATGGGTATATTTAACCTAGGTGATATTTTATAATCCTAGCACCCGGTTTACGAAAACACTAGTGTACCATATCGTGAAAAAAATGGGTAAAATGTCGGACATTTCGCGATTGTGCATTGCTACTCACGCTGTGATATCTTATCCTTGTCCTGCTGTACGGGCTTTGCAGTCTTCTTTTCATCGCCGTATTCGTACACTTTGCCATCGTTCTTCAACTGGATCAGCATGTCCAAGTAGTCGCCCCTCTCGATGCCCTTGCTTTCCCTCTCCTTCACCACACCCCAGACCACTTGGCGGAAGAAATCCGCAACCTCCTTCACCACGAACACCGAGCGAGTGATCTGGAGTGATAGAATTCTCTTTAATAGCATTTGTCCGATTGGAAACCATTGCGAAAGTATAGCGTTGCTTTCACTGTAAGTTTTTCCTTGAAAAAATCGATTTATTCAGGTTTTCGCCGAAACATTATGAGTAATCACCGTTACCTCAGCGTTGTGTAAGGGAGGTGCACCATAAATTCTCATACTTCTCCACCAATACTTTGTCAGCACCAATACTTCAATCCACCGATACGTATTCAGCTCCTAAAAGCTTCTTTACATAATCGTCCTGTCCATTATGTTAAATCCTCTCTTCCTACATATTACCTTCCTCCATCACGACTCTCTTCGACACGACATCAACAGCTTCTCAGTATGTTACTTCTCTTCCATACACGTTTTCGACCTCATTCTGTTTTGCCCATCTGCTTCCTTCCTTCAGTTACCGTTTTATCTGTGGTGCTTCTAACCGACTTATTTTCTCTATCCTTTTACATGCCTGATTATCAATATACTAAAGCCCACATTTTTGGATCTTACCTACGTGTCACCCTGGCCCCTACACTTAAAACGGTATTAAAAGTCGCAATTAAATCCCGCAGAAAAGGGAACCCCCAGGGGTTAACTGGCTTGCTTTTCCCCCAGGTTTGTGTAAATGTACATTGATTCTAAAGACTTTGTTGCACTCATTTTATTTCTTTCGATACCAAGTTTGGAAACTCTGCAATTCATTTTGAAATGCTTACTAAACTTTTCTCCCTGGGCCTGCAAAGTAGTCACTATCATCGTTTCTGTTTCTTACATGGATACTCATTATTTGACAAAATTATTTTCCTACTGCCTTTGAGTACAAGTTCGTTCTAGTCCAAAATAATTCTCGAATAACTTGTGTTATTCATCTTTTCACATATATCGAATGACTATTTGTGTTTGTTCTTTCTCTTTCTGGAAAAATATGATCTAATATCGGACTTCGTCTTATGAATTGAAGATAAGGCTCCTTCTTTTATTATTATATAAGGACTCTGTGGATGATTGCAGCATTAGCGATGGCTAATTTATGACATTCTACGATCAATAACCTTTAATGTAGGCGATTTCAAATTTTGGAATGTAACAATCTTATTCCTTTGCGAAAAGGAAGGAGTTAATGAGATGGACCCTAAATAAAGATTTGAAGAAAAGATTTGTGAAAACCCTCGTGTGGAGCGTAGAATTATATGGATCCGAAACCTGGCCCATGAGGAAGGATGATGAGCATAGACTGGAGACTTTTGAGATATGGGTTTAGCGACGGTTTGAGAAGGTGGGGTGGACAGAGGGGAAAACGAATGAAGTTTTGAGAATGGTAGGGGAGGAGAGGCGTCTGCTGCTAGGAGTCCAAAAAAAAAGACAGGAAAGGTGGATGGAAGGGGGTACTCGGAGGAGGCAATTGGTTGTTTAAGGTTGTAATGGAGGGTAGAATGTCGGGTAAGCGGGGTAGGGGATAGGAAGAAAGAATAGGGATTTTGGACAGAATGATCATCGAGTCTTAATGGACCGGGGGAAAGATGATAACCCAGTCGTTGTACTTGTAATATTCTCAGCACTGATATGAGATACTACAAAAGACCATCCGGAGCTTGTTAACCTCCAGTTCTGGGTCAGGCTAATTATAATGACTTAGAATTGAGGAGAAGGCTGTCCTTTTGTAATGCTGAACCTTTTCACTCAGTTCTGAAAATGGTGGACGTCATCGAGTCGACGGATGCACGCGTGCTCTTGATATGTGCATTGAAAATTACCCAAATTATGCACGCAGATATCACGGGGATGATTCCACGGCGTGTGCGCCGTAAATTCGTTCCACTTGGAGATATTCAATTCGGTCTATTTTACACTCCCTTGACGTTCTTCATTATTTTGGATTCCCTATTTTTCCATCGCTTCAAAAGAAAAGAAAGAAGGCTACTCTGCGGACCCTTGAAGAAATAAATGAGTGCTATGAAATATGGAGTGTGGCTCAGTATTGAACAGAGACTTGGTCAATAAAGAAGGGGGATGTAAGAAGACTGGGGGCTCTGGAGATGTGCCTACGAAGTAGGTTGGAAGGAGTAAGCTAGGAAGATAAGGTGAGGAACGAGGATATACCGAGGAGAGAAGGCGAAGAAAGGGTCTTGAGATGGAAAAGATAAGAAGAAGAGAAGAGAACTGAATTGGACGTTGCCTGAGAAGTGATTATCATAATTTTCACCGGATCAGGTGTGATGTGGTGGAAGAGATTCATACTGAGCATAGTACCTGATGATAGCTCAGTGAGCTGAAACGTACGTCGTACAATAAAGTTTTATTTTTCTGTGGAAAAGCGCTGTGTTTTTTACTCTCAGTAAGTGATTATCAGTTGGTGAATGGGTTAGAAGGAATGGTGGAAGGAAACCGGGGGAGGAAAAGGAAGCAAATACCGGATAATATCAAAGCAGGAGGATGGTGTGCGTGTGTGAGTGTGTATACAAAGTGACTGACTGAGTGGAGAAGGAGCCTATGAGTAAACCTGTTGACGGGGAAGAAAAAGTGAAATTCTTTTTTCTTCGTCCTAGAATTTACCCGTCCTTTCAAATGATTGAGAAACATTTCTCTATTTCTTGAACGACTTAAGAGAGGTAAAAAAGACTACCACAAAGCAAAGGAGCGAGACTGGTCTAACCTTGAGATATTAATTCTCTTATTTGACACCACGCCGCATTCAAAGGCGTATCCAAATCATCATTACGAAAGGCCTCATCCACAAACACGTCGTAACCTGTTTTGAATTTAAGTATTCTATTGAGTGGTAAATAATGCCTGATGTTTGCATGTGGAAATTGTTGTTCTTTGTTGTGATTAACCCCCTGCCACACTCCTTTGCGGCGGCATGCAGGATATCGTGTGGACGAAAACCTGTGTGGGACCTGTATATATAGTATAGGGCACCAAGAACGATAGACTGTGGAATGATACCGTGGAAATTTTCATATTGTTGAATGTGAATGAAAAGCGTCTGATAATATTTAATTCGTTGAAGTTTATAACGTTTATAATATCCATAAGAGACAAAGAATAAAGGGTTACTCCAAATATTTTATTTATGGTACTATATTTACCGCATCACAGTGAAACGTGTAGTACAGCAAGTAAAACCTGTGAGAAAGTACATTATTCTTTTTCTGTTAATAATATTAGAAAAGAAATTTTATGTAAATGTTTTTTACACATTTATCGACCCATTTATCAGATTCGATTCGATTCGAATTTTATTTTGTCTATGACTCATATTTTTCTTAGCACTCAGGCCATTGGTCAGGACGTTTTCGAAGTAAGTGATGCGACCATTTTTCTTAATGATGATGGTGAATTTAATACGTGAAATCAATACTTCAATATTAATGGATATCTGTTTGATCATTTCTCACGCAAAAACATGCAGGCTCCAATGTTATCTGTTGGAATAATTTCGTAATCATACTTACATACCTTCACAAGAGACGAAAATTGCATTACTATCATTGAGGCCAAGACATGTCGAAAAGTCCTCTCAAACAACCTGAGGCCGTTCTTGTAGAAGTCGTTCTCAGGATTTTTCAGCGAGTTGGTCTCAATCCCGAAGGCGCAGGAAGCAATTACATCCGTGGTGTATCGCGCGGCGTACAATCTACCCTCGATTCTTGGATCTAAAGATCGAGATAAAAAAAGAAAGACGCTGAAATGAAGGAAGAATTGCGGTAATCCTGGAAATAGTGGATTTGAGTTTCCTAGATAATTCCAAACCGCAATTGGCATCAGGTGAAATAACCTACAAGAGATTTGACGAAATTCTAGTTTCAATCTTTTTGTCTAAGCAAGGGATTTTTATCAAGCAACATATGGATAACACACTTCACTTGTCAATGAAAGTGCTTAAGATAGGATTAGGGCTAGGGCACTGGACATGGTTTAGTAGGAAGAGGTATCTGATTAAAATATATCGATTACTCAATATTTTTATTATTTTTTATGATCGTAATATGTGTGGGACGAAATTCTACCATGATCCTTAATTCTACCATCCTGAATTCTAAACATTTCTAAGATTTAGGATTATTTAGAATCTGCTTCGAAACTCTCATCAACCTATGAAAATAGTACACTGCAAAGGTATAAGGGGAAACTCTTTGAAATATTTTCGACTTATCAGACCGGTCGTAAGTGAATATGGAAACTGCTTCCTCCGGGATGGCTCCCTCCCCCTCCACTGAACGACAAACGCCAAGCAGTGTATGACCAGTGTGATTGTGCTTTATCCGTGCCCTTTGTGACTCCATGCTTGCCATACTTGGTCAACACCTGCTACCTTCGAAAAACTCCCAAAAAATTGAAACACCACATAAAGTGGCCTGCATTTGACTCGATTGTATATACGTATCACGAATGACGAGACGCCTGCATAATTAGACAAGATAGCAAGGACGAATTCCTTAAATGCGTACAGAAGCTATATAACTACGTGAAAAAGGATTTGGTGCGGCTTTATAGAGTTCATTGTGAATATCAAACGTTTACGGCGTCATCTTTCATGTAAAAGCCTTTTATAACCTCGGTAATAAAGATCAATAGACAAACCTTCGGGCGCAGCGCCTGTCTATATGCGTGGTAAGCCTAGAGATAGATAAATTATACTCTCTCCTTATCTCTGTGTGAATCTGAGATGGTTACCGGTTAGTTCTTAGTCTTCTGAACGCGAAATTTACCTTCCTATAATTGTTCAAATAGATCCTGCATTAACTTATTAATGAAATCTTGCTTAAAAAGTGACGGTTCATATAATTAGGCATGCGTGTGTGCTGGAACACCTGCCACACACTCTTGCAGGGTATTTCGTAGATGTTCGTCCACCTTTTCTGACGTGAAACATTTCGGACGGGCTACTTTTGATTCCGCGTATCCATGGAGACACATGCCCACCTGCTTTCTCGGCCGTCTCCTCCAACATGTCCACTAGCTGCTTCGCCTTGGCTGCCACCAGTGGGTACATCATCTTCATCTTGCCCGAGGAGAAGGCGGGACTTAGGCCTGCCCTCAGGGTCTTCCACCGAGCACCCCGCGCCATGAAGACGTTTTTCGCGACGATCGGGTCGTTCTCCGGGTGAGGGTTCGCAATGTGGTGCTGGAAGTTGGTGAGGGCGCAGCGGATCAGGACGTCCTTGATGATATCAGGCTCCATGACGAGTAAGGATGGTTGCAGGGCCATGTAGAAACCCACGTAGGGTTTATCTGAGCAGAGGAAATGGACGCGACGATTATTTAAATCTCTGGGTGATAGCGGGATGGAATTAGACTCATTGTCAGAGTAAGCATAGGGTAGAATGCACTGGTGGGTTACTCAGTACTCTCGAGCTGTGGACAACATGACTTCGGTTTTCCTTACGGGAAATGTAATTTGGAACACAGGATAAGCGCCATGAGCTGCCGAAGATTCATCCAAGGACGCAAATTAAATTGCTACATTCGGCGGTACCCTTAAGTGATTTGGTAGTAATATCACAAGCCATGGTTTGCTCATCAATATTAGACTAATCGGTTGTTATAATAATAAACCATATTTTTTGTAACATGTATGTATATATAAATGTATTCTTTCAATGGAGATATACTTCCATTTATGATTTAAACAAATTTCATTAGAGACGACGGTTATTTGACGATAATTAGAATGTGACTTTAGGAAGAGGTTTGAGGAATAAAAATGTCGCCCTAGTTTCTAAATAATTCCATCCAAACATTATGACTGTCGAAAGTTGGGAAAAGGCACAAAAATATAAAGACACTAGTTTTTTTGGATTTTCGGTGACTGCTGAACCACCTTCATCAGACAGGAGATTAGGCGATATCAACAGTTTTAAATATATATATATATTTAAAACCATCTTATTGTAATTATAAACTATGCGAATTGTAAATTTACCACCATTCCTCATTGAAGAGCTCTCGTACGGTACACCCAGTTTTTCCCCCTCTTTCGCTTTGGGTTTCCAGAAGACTTTATTGCACGTTTTAGACCCTGTCACCCCCATTTGCTTTCTCTTTGGTTGATCAGAGATATCGACCGGCTTGAACATGAGGCCCCTAGGTCAGCATCCACGGAGACCGTGGTGCACCACGGTCCGCACTCTCCCTTCCGGAGAAGCAACTGAAGTGCTATAATGCCCTTTTTCTTTGTCAAATTCATCCTCTTTATTTCCACTCTATTTTTTCTAGATCCTTTTTTTATTCCCCTCTCTACCTTTTTTATTCCCCTTACTCTTAACCATATTGTTTCCTCTTCGTATATTCGTTCCCCAGGCGGATTTACGTTTTTACAAGTAAAATAACATTAATAATTCGAATAATTCGTCGAGTTACCCTCTCTTTTACAGCATTACCTGAAATCAGAGCATGAACAAATATCAATACCATGTAAGAGACAGTAAACTTATACCTTTACTCTGTGAAGAAACCCATTATTTCCCGGAAATGTGATAAACTTGAATGAAAGTTCCTACTCACTGACATCAACATCGCGGATATCTGTCATTGCTCCGCTGTTTTCTCGAAAAAGGACAGTGTAAGTGTGATTCCCAACGAAAGATATTGTCAGTAAACTTTACTTCTTTCAATCGGATAACACCGATTACCGTTACCGTTAAAATTACCGATAGCGTCCAAAGTTCACTTCGGAGATTGTTCGATTGTGTTCAGAGTAAGGCTCAGTGGATTTTAACCCTGACGCATTGCCCTTGCTCGTAATCAAATCCCAAATAGTTTCAAAAATGCGCCATTAATTTTGTACGGCTCTAACTTCTCTGTGTTTACGGAAATGGAATATTGAATGATTGATTGAAATTTTAACCAAGACAATTATATAAAAAATCACCGGATATATACGCGAGAATTCGATAAAGATACGATAAAAGGCCATGTTCATGAAGGAGAGACATGGAGAGGGAAGGGATCATATTAACAAAAGACAAAAAATAGTGAGAGGAAACAAATACGTAGACAAAAAAGCATTACGACAGCAATTGATTGAAAAAAACAACTCCCACTCTCCCAACTGAAATCTAGTTTACTTTGACCCATAGGATGAAAACCATGGGGCTCTCCGCAGAAAATTTAAAGAGCAAATTTCTGTCATAGACAAGTTCGATAAATTGACCATTCTTCTCTTTCCTAAAAATTCTTCCTCTAATACAGAGTATGCTAATGAAAGTATGGCTTTACTGGTGAATAATTAGGCGCAACCTATTACTCATGTTAATAAATAAATTTTGTCTATAAACTGTTCTTTTTTAAGTTTTTAAGATGAATTTTTGTCCAACGCAAGGCAGGCTTTTAATACACTTCTTTCATTGTAAATGGGATTTTAGTTTTGTCTTTTTTATCTCAGCTAACATATGCAATCAAAACTACTCATACTTCTTATAATTCCAACTGAATGTGCACTTGAACTCGTTTCATTTTCGGCAGGGATTTCTTGGACAGCAATTATCAGCAAATGGTTAGTTTTCATTTGGGTCGATTTGAAAGCGAAGTTCATGTTATTAATAAAGACTTAAAAGAAGTAAGTGAGGCATTAAATATGGTATGGTGATGAGTAAGTATGATGATAAAATCGCAGAATAATTACAGGAAAAGGACCTGGCCCCTGTGCCTTGACGTGTAACTTTTCACAGGCGCGTTTGACTTAGTACAAGGTGGGATCTACCCTGACTTATCAAACCGTCGTTAGGGATTAAGGCTAATATTATAGGGATTAAGATTAATCTTATATTCTCACAGAGAAAACTTTCTCTATGCTTTTATCTAACTCATTCCACGATGAATATCCTTTAATTACGAGTTTTGGAATGCATTTTAATTTTAGAAATTTTAGGCATTAAAATGTATTTATTATTATTTCTTTCTAAAATCACAGTGCCTCGAGTCATGCATTAGCGGGGTCTGTGAATACGGAATTCATCTCACCTGGCTGGAATTAAGAGAAAACTTCATCTTATATTAATGATCCAACAGGGATATTTTAATGGGACGACGATACATTTTCATTGGGGTTACTGAAACACTCAAACAATCGCATCTAGCGGAAAATGAAGAAAAAAGTTTCCGGTAGTTCAGGATATGGCTCCCTTCTTTCCCTCCCCGTCCCATTTATCAACTCACCGGACACTTGTCGGTAGATGTCGTGCATCACCTTCGTGAAGGGCCGCTTCCCCAGGAACACCTCGTTGGCGTTGCCGAAGGGAAACTTGGGCGGGATGTAGGGGATCCCTTTGCGGCGCCAGTATGTCAGGCGCCACCACGCGAAGG